>JASGAT010349864.1:0-11075 GCA_030220025.1 Chelon auratus | reverse complement strand
GATCTCCTGACTCACGGACGAGCTAATATACACTGACTTGCAAGTTCATTAGATAAATTAATGAAAATGAAATCCATTCTGCTATAACAGTATTGCATTACTGTTCATGACTGATCTAATGTTCAGTTGATGTTGAAACAGTGTCAGAAAGGTGGTAAATCAACAGGGTGATCACTCTGGAGTCCACTGACCACAGTGTCAAAATAACAGAAACGTGTCAATTCAATAGTTCTACAAACCACAGCTTCCACAGTGAAATCACAGTTGAATCAACATGTCTCTCCGTTATTTTAAATTAATGCTGAACACCAGAACCTTAGCGAAGACAAGATTTAGAGCAGGACTGTTATATTAGAACGTTTCGACTAGTGTACCTAATGAACTGGTAGGCGAGTGTATTTACTGTGAATGTTTGCTGGTGTCAAAGTGAACAGTTTAATGTGGTTATAGAAGAAAAGTTTCCTGATGTCCTTTAGAAACATATGACTTTGAACCTTTTCCTATATTAAGTCTTAAAAAGTCACTAGAAAGAGGACTTCAGATAAATGACTGTATCTGAAAGTAATTATTGTTTCCTTTCCTCCGGCTCTGTCGGTGGATCAGTTCATGCTCGTCAGAGACACATTCACCACAGCATTTATGAAGAACCTCATCGTAGTTCTGGTCGGTCTCACCCTCAATTACATCAACGCTACCTTGGTGGCCATCTTTTTCAGACACCAGGTAAACACACACTCATATGTCATATCTCATTTACCATCACACAGATACTGTATTTACTGGGCCCAGGTTTTTAATTCCAGAGTCTGTAATGTGAGCATTTTTAAGTTTAACTGAATATTTGTACTGTACATGCATGTAACCTTTGACTTCAACATATGCTCAAAGGCAGCCACTATTTACAGACAATTACCTAAAAAATAAATAATCTTGTATGTAAAAAGCAATTTTTAAATGAAAAAACTATTTACACCATGCTGAAAAACAAATACTACATGTTAGAAAAGGACACCTCTGCCAATGTGCCAGCACACAGCGGTTTAAAAAATAATGCAGAGACAGAATCTGATCTATGGTCTAAGATATGGAATATTGTAAAGTTATGTTTACTGCTTCAAGAGGACCTTACTCACAGCACTGCTGCAGTAAAAAGGTCCTCTTGTGTTTAGGATATTGTTTTCAGAGGGGAATTGCCTGAGAGCTGCTGACTGAGCAACAGATTAGGTGCTGACTTTCTGTCATTTGTTTGATCAGCTACCAACTGAGGAAACAGAAAGAGTGATTGACTGTGGTCCACTGGGGAACTTATACAAAAGTCGTTGAATTTACAGTCTTTAGAATTGGTTGTTTGTGGCAACACCAGTTGGAAAAACACATCTGCAATCATTACTTATTATGGAAAGGGCTAAAGAATAAAACAAAACAGAGATTGTCTACAGCTATCAGCTAAAAATTATTTAATTTTTTTATTTATCTGCTGATTATTTTTAATAATTGCAGTTTTACTTGCAGAATGATGTCTTCAGATCACTTATCATGCCCCTCCATCGTTCTAAAGCCAAATGATATTAGGTAGGGCTATCAAACACTATTTTACTAGCACACGATTTAAGCATGCGTGTTCTGTTATTAAGACATCCACCCAATCTTAGTTTGGAAAATTAGGAAGATATCAAAGCAGCATTAACACTGTGGAAAGCAAGCATAATCTAAAGTGAAGTCAGGGTGAATGGTTTTTACCATGTGGAGGGTAGTAATACGCCCTGTAGCATTTAAACTCACAAAAATAGAAAGAAAGAAAGAAAGAAAGAAAGAAAGAAAGAAAAAGAAAGAAAGAAAGAAAGAAAGNCAGCATTGCCGAATCGGGCAGTTTCACAACCATTTGACCAGTTTTTAATTGTTTTTGTGGGTAAAAATAAAGTTGGGCGGGTAAACAAAATAAAAATGTGTTTGCCTGCATGAGTGATCTAAATGTGAACAGCTTGTACTGCTTTCTAAAGAATACACACTTGAACAATATCAGTTTAAGGAACATCAGATTAAAAAGTGTCATTAATTTGCGCTAATCACACATTAACTATGCAAATAATGCGATAATGCAAATTCTTACTTCTGAAAAGCTGGACTCAAGAATGTCACTCATTTGTGCTCCCTAATTAATTGTCTTTAAATAATTCTCTAATGGATAAAGATTTCCATTTGCACCTCTAAGGCAGACAGATTTACTGTAAATGTAAATAATTTAATTGTAAGCGATCTTAGACTGTGACATGTCTATTCAAAAATTGTCATTTTACACAGAATACATCTTTTCAGCATGGTTAATGATGCTGATTAGACCTTTTTCTTTCCTCCAGGAGTCATCTCAATAAGACACCCATCATCTGACTCTCATATTGTGAACTATCGATCTATCCTTTAACTGAATGTATCACTACTTATTTTGCTCTCCTCTCCCTCTGATTTCCTGCAGACCTTTTATGAAGACCCTCGTTACATCCTCTTCATCCACATGGTGATCAATGATGCCATCCAGCTGACTGTTACCATCACACTTTTTGTCCTCAGCTACATCTTCTACAAGATCAACGTGTCTTTCTGCTGCTTTTTTATCCTGGTGGCAGTCTTCACCACCAGAAACACACCAGTCAACTTAGCTAGCATGGCCATAGAGCGCTACATTGCCATTTGTGAACCGTTACGGCACAACCAAATCTGCACAGTGAGGAGGACTTACATTGTCATTGGCTTGATCTGGTTAATATGCGCGGCTCCAGATATTACAGATCTGTTTGTGACGCTGGCGACGGAGTCCCTGAGCTTCTTTCATGAGTCTGTGTTCTGCTTACGGCAAAATGTGTTCAAAGACCCAATATTGGCGGTCAAAAGACAAGCCTTAGATATCATCTACTTCTCCTGTGTGTTTCTGATTCTGGTCTTCACCTACCTGAGGATCCTGTTTGCAGCCAGGGCTCTCTCCACTGAGAAGGTGTCAGCTCAAAAAGCCAGAAACACCATCCTCCTGCACGGGGCCCAGCTGGCCATGTGCATGCTCTCCTATATCTCCCCCAGTGTGGAGATTGTCCTGCGCATCCTCTTCCCAGGCCGAATCCTTGAAATCAGATTTGCAAACTACCTGATCGTCTACATCCTTCCCCGGTTCCTGAGCCCAATCATCTATGGAGTCAGAGACAAAAAGTTCAGGAAGTATCTCAAGATGTATATTCTGAGCAACAGGTGCAGGACCCCAGCACAGAAAGTGGGGCCCAACTTGTAACATATTATATAGCAAGAGCATTTGAAGAAATATTCTCTCTTTGATGAATACAAACCTTTTTCATTTTTAATGTTCTGATTGCAAAAAATAAATAATAAATGTATTGTAATAAATATATAATTTTATTTTGGACATGATACTTCTAATGTCAGTAATTGTCTATATTAAATTTGATGAAAAATATTCTGGTTTTATCATAAGCACTAGTCAAGAATGATTTTATCTGAGTGGGTAGAGTTTAGACTTTGCTCTACATACAAACAAAATATTAGATATACTTGTCCCTCAGGAGAGGCAACTGTGCAGGTGCCACCGTGAGCAGAGCAAGAATGGCATGGATCTCAAGCAGGAAAAACACCACCTTGTGGCACAACCTATTTATGGATAAAATACTTAAATAGAGTCATTGTGACTGGTTACGCAATCTGAGATCAACTTTACAGTACAACAGACACAAACAAATGCCATCATTTTATCATATTCGCAGTCAACACCCACTGTTTAGTTCACAAACATGAATTTCTTGACTAAGCAGTATGATGTTTATTTGAAATATCTCATATATCCCTGTATAAATACTAATATATTTTTTTGTTTCACTGGGTTCAGCAGCAAACCAGCATCTTGTAACCTAAAGTCTGCCAGACATTTCCACTGCTGTCTCACATCTAAATGACCAAATACACCGATCAGGCATAACATTATGACCACCCTCCTAATATTGTGTAGGTTACTTCTCCTGTCGGTGGTTTTAATCTTCGTGTGTGCTACTGTGTGCTTTTATCTGTAAATATTGTAACTTTTCTTACAGAGCTGTTTTCACGTGACAATAAACTTATAGAGACAGAAAAAGAGAGATAAGAGAGATGAGGAGGACAAGAGAGGAGCCGGAGCATGATACAAAGAAGAGTACAGGAAACAACTGATCCATATTACATGAGAGGCTGATAATCAATAAAAAAGGAATGGGTAGAGAAGGATTTAGCGGGTGCTCATAAAGTTACAATAGTAGCTCTATTACAGTAAGCTCATATAAGAATATATGAAAATAAGATAACTGTGGAAGGAGACACGCTCATTGTTGCAGTTATTTGATGATATGATGTATACAAGCAGTAATATCACAGTAATAGAGCTAGCATGTGCCATGATAAGAGTTTATCAAGATTTCTAAATACCATATATAAATTATGGAGCCTGATAGTAGGTTGGCCTTCTGTTTAAATCAATAAAATACTGAATTGATGAACATGTTCTTCTTCTGTCTGCTTCTGTCTGCTGGCTCAGGGATCAAAAAGCTCCCTGTGATTATTACAGGGAACTACAACAACACCTATGACAACAAGACCCTTAGCCTATCACTATGGCGCTCTTATCAATACACTCACACAAACGCTCCCATGAAATGTTTATATAAGACCGGTAGTCTGAGGAGGTTGCTGGCCTCTTCAGTGACTCAGCAGGTGAGAGCCTCTGTCATCTTTCACATCTGATCAGTTATTGATGCTTTATAGATGCTGAAGACATCAATTGGTCTCATTTATTATTTTTAAAATTTGAAAAGGTTATATGTTGCTCACTTTTTCCAGCTGTATTGATATTTTGATATCTTGGGATATGTGTCGCTGCTTGCATGAACACGGAAACTAGTTCATTATTTTATGTGATGTGTAATGACGATTTATTCTGGTCTTATTTCCAGTACAGACTGCATCGTGACAAATCATGAGCTGCTGAATGAAGTAAGTTTGTGCATACTATGTTATGTTTTTTTTGTAATGCATTTGAATATATGTATGTTGTAAATCTATTGTGTTGTGCTACAGTGTGACTAAAACTAAACATACCAATGTGTCCCGCAACATCACTAGGTGAAGAGTCACTCTCTGATCATCTTACCACAAATAAAATCTACCTGCAAGGCACAGCAGACTTTTATTTTGAAACAGTAACATAAGGTGGGATTAGGTTATTACTAAAGTAAACAGCATTCAGATTCTCCAGGTGGATTTTGTGTTAACATGATCTGTCCATCCCTGCAAATAAACTCAAATGTTTTTAATCACATAAATATGCTTTCTGATCTTCCTGTAGATTTAAAAGCTTCATTTTAAAAATACTGAGTCATGACATCCTGATCAACTGTGAAGAGGATATCTGCAGTTGTTTGTGTATACAGGTAAGGATGTTTAGAAATGTAGTATTATAATTAAAATACACTCACTGGACTCTTCATCAAGTTCAACAGTGAAAACAAATCCATTCTACTATGAGTCCTGAACTAAATCCTCCTTCATGACTGATCTAATGTTGATGTTGAAACAGAGTCAGAAAGGTGGTAATTTAACTGGATGATCATTTTGGAGGATGTATTCCATGGTGGTGTCAAACTGGATTCAGTTAAACACTAAAGTGTTTCTGTTATTTAGCCTAGCCCTGACTGAAATGTCAAAATAATAGGAACATATGTCAGTTCAATAGTACTACAAACTACAGTCTCCTCAATGAAAACACAGTTGAATCAACAGCTCTATCAGTTTTTTTAAACTAATGCTGAATACCAGAACCTGAGGAGAAGATTTAGTGTAGAACTGTTATATTAGAACGTTTTCACAAGTGTACCTAAAGAACTGGCAAGTGAGAGTACTGCTTTTCCTTTGTTTTTCCATTATAACTTATGTACTGACTGTATATAACAAAAAGTAATTGTAAATTTTAGTATGTACTCATATATATTTTTCTTTACAAATGATTTGTTTCACTTGCTAATGTTACTATATGTATAAATTTATTATTGTACATTAAATCTGTTTTCCTTCAGGTAGAGGGAAGGACATGTTGGTGATGAACTCCACCTTCTCTGGGCCTCCAGACCTATTGATGAGTAATGCCAGCTCTGTACTGACAGGGGGCGCTGTTTCGCTGCCTAAAGACAGCTTCTCTAATGCTCTGACTAAGAACATAGTGGCCATGTTGGTATGGCTAGCCCTCAGCATCATCAACAGCAGCATGGTGCACACCTTCCTACGACACAGGTACGCGGAGCGCTTGGATCTGAGCACACTGACCGACGCCATAATGTTGCAATGTTAACATGATTCTAGTAGTTTAAGCAGAATCCCATTTCTTGCCAGGTATTTGTCTCAGTGATCGGTGCCATAAACATAGGCCTAAGTAAGAAATAAGAACAAATATACAAACATATACAAAACGTCATAATACAATACAAGGCTACAAAGGTCATTTTCTATTAAAATCACAGACACCGGTAGACACAGGTTGTGTGTGTGGCTTAGTAATGTAACATATATGGACTTATGAGGGTGTATAGGAGTCAGTGCATGTGTGTGTGTGTAAAGGGATGATCATTTCTGAATATTAAGCAGATTAGTCCAGAATAAAAGTAAGCATTATCTGCATTATACTCACGAACACACCAGTGTCCATCTCTTTCTGAGCTCTAGTTTATCTCTGACTCTAGTCTCTTCTATGAGAACCCCCGGTACATCATGTTCATCTGCATGGTGATCAATGATGCGTTGCAGCTGACTCTGGTAACAGCCCTCTACGTGGGTAGCTACATCTTCAGGAAGATCCACGCCTCCGTTTGCTGCTTTCTGGTATGTCACTATTACACCTGCTTAAGAGACGCCAGCCTCTGTCAAACACACCACACAGGATTTTCATGGACTTTCCCTCTCCCATTGCTAAAATATTAAGATGTTTGTAAGGACATCAAGACAAGAAAGTACTAAGTAGGAACTGACTGGACTGTCGAGTGTATATTATGAGAAGAGGAAGTAACAAGTGCTGCATTTCTCCAGGTTTTGTAAAGAAACTGTTGGAGGTCCTTAAAATCCAAGTGAGACATGGCACAACTACAGAGAAATCATGTTTAAATGTGTTAAAGCCTTTAAAAAGCTGTCTGAATCTCCACCCTGCTGCTGCAGTAACAGCGTGGATCAACCAAACAATTCACCACCACTTTGCCACCCTCAGATCATGACGGCCGTCCTCACCACCCGCTCCACCCCCCTCATCCTGGCCGGCATGGCTGTGGAGCGCTACATCTCCATCTGCTACCCCCTTCACTACAACCAAATGTGCACGGTCCCCCGCACCGTCCTCCTCATCAGTGTCATCTTTGTCCTCACCGCCACCCCGCCCATCACCGATCTCCTCATCACCATCGTCAAGGAGCCTCCAAGCTTCTTCCACACCACTATTTTTTGTGACCACTCGCTTCTGTTTCGGGACCGGTCCATCTACTACAAGAACTGCGTGTTTGATGGGACGTACCTCTCCTTCGTGGCCCTGACGCTGCTCTACACCTACTGTAAGATCATGCTGGCAGCTCAGGCCGCCTCCACAGGCCTGGCCTCAGTGAAGAAAGCCAGAAACACTGTGCTGCTTCACGGAGTGCAGGTGAGTATCACAGGAGAGCTAAAGCAACCGTACACCTAATATGACACCTAGCAATGACCTCTTCTCTGTTCAGGTTAGCTAAGCAGTTGAGACAGAGGCTACTATTACACAATAGATCACAACCAATCAATTTTTGTAGTAACTAATTTTTTAAACAAATTCTTGCCCTATAATTGCAGGATGACTAAGGATGAGTAGTCTGGTGGCTCAGTATTTGAGACACAAAGCTTTCTCACGTGCTTAAAGTTTTTTTTTTTTAAGATTGTAGCATAACTCAAGGTGTTCTCCTGATCCACCCTCACAATTACTGTGTATTACTAAATGTTAGATCTAAGATTTTTTTACATTTTACCCTGCCCTGCTCTCTCGTTTCAGCTGCTGCTGTGCATGCTGGCCTTCGTGGTTCCCTCCCTTCAGGCCGCTCTGATCTCCCTCTTCCCCCGACTGAGCCTGGAGATCCGTTACATCTTCTTCCTGCTCGTCTACATCATCCCTCGCTTCCTGAGCCCAGTCATCTACGGTTTTCGAGACGAGCAGTTCAGGCAGTACTGGACGCGGTATCTGTCATGTCAGGGCCACAGCATCGTCAGGGTCAGGCCGTCATTGCTGAAAGTGAACCTGCAGGTGAAATGACCACAGGACAGGTCCACCTGACCATCAGTCTGCTCCGCAGGTTCACTTCAGCTTCCTTTGGCATCATGAGTTTTATTGTTCTGGTGCATTTGGTTTGGCCTTCTACAGATATGACTGATTGGCTCAATGATTGGAAATATTTTCAGAATATAGCTTATAAGAAAGGACTGAGACACTTCAGCAACTGAGTGCATCCATAAACTGAATACTATGTGGAAAGTACGGATCTAATTTTAGTAAACGATGCTAAAAATATTTAACAGAGAATGATTGGAAATGATGTTTTAAAAGGGCAATAATAATGCTTGTGTCTATACCACTAATCTGCACAAAGACACTAGTATTTAAAACAGCAGCCATGCTTTAAATACATCCTCCTCCATGAGACAGTAAGTAAATAGAAAATATTATTGCATGTACAATACTGAGTTGTACCTTAGGCCTATTCAAACAACAGAAGCCAGAACAAAACCAGTTTAATTTATTTAGAACAAGCAGTTAAATTTTCCCTGAAACCAACAGCACTCATGGGAAAAAAACAATCATCAAATGTAATTTTAATTAACCTGCAAATCTGAAGCACTTTAGTGGTATGGTTGACAGGGTAGTAAATTCCACTACAACTTGTTTGTATCAAAAAGAAATAACGCAAAACAGATACATGAGTTATACTTCTCTTCAAAAGTATAGTGTCTCATTTACCACTACATTAAGATCACTCATCTGATTCGTATTTGTATTCTAGGACATAATAAGTAGTTTTATTATCATTGACTCTCTTCAATCAACCATCCTCATCCTCTCCATGTCGAATTGAGGCAGCTCAGGCGCTGACTCGGCTACAAACTCAAAACAGAGGCTCTCTCTTGTCAACATCCATGAGGCTAGATAACGCACCATCACCCAGTACCTCCAGCCTCAACAGACTCTGATGCCTTGTACTTTCATCTGCCTAAAATAAACTGTACATAATCCCCTCACACATTTACTGTTTATACACACTGTTGTCTTTTGGACTGTCCTGACCACTACTGTAGATACTGTATATATATTTATTCTTATTGTGGTCAGATTGCAGGAAATCATACTTGCTATTTATTGACGCTGTTGTCTTTTCAGCTCCCTTCGACAGACTTTGTACAATTTACCAGACCAACTGTGAACATTGTGTTTGAAGGTTCTCAGACATCCAGATCATGGCATATCCAAAACTCCTTCACCTACTGCTGCTGTGAGGTTGTACAACCAGGCATGCTCCCAGATGACCATGCATATACTGTTTTTTTTTTTACTGTTTTTTTAATATTTACTTTTCCCTGTCTTGTGCAATGTCCTTAACCACTATGTTGCTGCAACATGGCAAATTTTCCCACTGCGGGGGAAAAAAATAAAGAATTATCTTATCTTATCTTATCTTATCTTACAAGATCAGTTGCCTTTCTTTAGTGGTTTTGGAAACTGAATAGTCATATTTATTGTCTGCAGATTGCACATGGAGTTATTTATTATGCACAATAACAAATTTGTTGCTGTCTCTTGTTGTATTACTGCTGTGTCATCTGGAATTTCTCCTATGGGGATTAATAGAGATATTTCATCTTAATGGTTATATTCAGTTGTGCTGTTTTTAAAAGCCCAAAATATATCATTTGGATAGACAGAATAAATTCCTGCAACCGAAATAAGCTTGGAAGCCTTAACAGATTTATAAAACAAGTCAATTTTCTGCAAAACAACTAAAACAATAGAAAAGGGAAAAACAAGTACTGTGCAATCTGAACAAACTACAGACGATCCCACATTCAACAGCCCCGACAGCCTCTGTCCATGGTGCTGAGTGTGTGTCTTTACTTGGACACAATGAAACCACCACAGACTGTACTATAATCTAAAAGCTTAGTCCAGCCAAACCAAACAATCAGGAAGCATGACACAGTTATAGAAAATTTTAACTTTGACAGCTTTTTCATTTGTTTAGGTCGAGTTCAGATTGAGGATATTTAAGCCTGCATGACCATATAAAGAGTTTTTCAACTGGCTGACAGTGAGATTGAAAGATCTAGACAAAAACAAAAGTGCGTGTTGTTTTGTTTTTTTAGCCGGACTTCCCTCGTCCAAAAGATTTATGCGTCAAAAGTAGATCTGGAGTCTCTCTGTTGGGAACCGATTATGCTCAAAGCAAAGGTCAACTGTGCCACTTAAAACGTTTAAGTGGTAAAGTAAGGCTTCAGTAATATATTTAAAAACATATAATGGAGCATTAGAATCTAAAATAACTGCTCTATGTTGTAATGTAACGATGAGAACAATGAGATACCAACAGCTCCTGGCATGTATTAGTAATCATTTTTAATCAATTAACCAAGTGATACAATATGAAAATAAAATGAAAATCCTGGGTCAGATTTCTAATTTGTAAATGCAATAATTTCAAATCTCTGTCTGAAAATACTCTCCAGCAACAGAACTAATGACTGCATCAGATTTCGTTGTGTTTTCATGAATACTGACTGCCACAGGTGCCGCTGCATGAATACTACTAAAACAATAATTTCACGGTGGATTACAATGTGTATTTATTTATTTATTGCAGTCACTTCAGTCGTCAGTTTCAAATACTGAAGCTTGGACACAAGGACTATCGCGATCCAAGATGGCGGCGCGCATGGACGCAGCGGCTCAGTGCTCTCTTGAAGTGCAGTGCTTGCTGAAGTGCAGTGCTTGCTCAGGGAGAGGAACA
>JASGAT010349863.1:22778-34112 GCA_030220025.1 Chelon auratus | reverse complement strand
TTTTTTAAATGACCTGCTTCATGCAATTATACTTGAACATAGGGTCAGTTTCAGCAAATATGACAGAAAGTTAGTTTTATAAGACTTGCCTACTGCACCTTTAAGAGAGAAGCAAAACTCACAGAAAACATTAAGAGAAGTTGTGGAGAAGATTATAAATATGATCTTGCAAGAAACCCAAACTACGGAATAGTTGCTTCTTCAGCAAAATCCATTTTTGACATATTTTAGCTGCTAAAAAAATGAGTTTTATTCAGAATAGACTTTACGGTATTTAATGAATCGGCCCAAGGACTTACCACACATGATTCCTAGGGCGGTGCTGAACACAGCCATGTAGCCAAAGTAGAAGGACGTCTGGAACAGCCCGTACATCCTGAAATAAACCAGGATTAAAACATCACGCAAGTCCGACAGTATGAATTTTAATATATTTTTGCATATGATGGCGTGATAGGAGATTCATACGAGTTAATAAAGACTAATACTCACTTAGTTTTGAAGAAATAGTAGTAAAAGGAGTACATGTAAACATAAACGGCAGTGGACGCAGCAGAGAGGAAGCTTGTCCATTGCCTGGAAAACAACAAACAAAACTTGTATCAGAATCACCTTCACACAAAGTTAATGTGACGACCATGCATCAGCTCTGTGGTGGATATTTCGCTCACCATCTGTAGTCCTCGGCGTTGAGCAGGAAGTACGTGCACACGATGGTGACGCACACAGTCACGATGCACAGGATGACCAGGACCAGCATCATGAAGCCGTACACGTAGTAGATTTTGTAGGCCCAGAAAGATGTGAAGATGAAGTACCTGACAAACGAGAACAGCGAACACATCAATACGCCGGCATTTATCATCCCGTGACACGCCCAGACCTGTTTCAGCGTGGACTTACATTTCTATGAAAATGGACCCGAACGGCAGGATTCCTCCGAGACACACGATGACAGCAGGCTCCATGAACCTGAGAGGGCACAAGATTCATCATTTAAATAAGACTCTACATCATCATCAGTCAGATCCCCTCCAAGGGTAAGAATACATGATATACCGTTATGAGAAGGCAAACAGGCAGATTGTAATTTCAAGAAAAGTCAAACAGTAGCCCTGAGTGACATCTAACGTTTCTGTTTGGCATCAGGCCACAGTGGATGGCAGAGGGCTGAACATATTGAAGCACTCCCGGTTTATTGCTTTTCTGTTTTTAATTTCAGTACAGACAGCTAAATCGTTTCGTACTTCAGACCCGATGTCTCAACTCTTGAACACAGGCCCTGCAATACTTCGTGTTCTTTGGACAATTTACAAATATTTAGAAAGTGAAAAGACTACTTGACAGTCACAGCAGAAATAAAACTGATCGTTGCCACGTGTTCACTTTCATTATCTTCACCCAGGTAAATTCCTGACTTTAAACGACAGCTCTCGGTCCGTGTCACGCCACACGTACCATTTCT
The DNA here is from genome assembly GCA_030220025.1 of Chelon auratus. Lineage (NCBI taxonomy): Eukaryota > Metazoa > Chordata > Actinopteri > Mugiliformes > Mugilidae > Chelon > Chelon auratus. Next base: position 32,647 of record JASGAT010349863.1, on the reverse strand, counting down.
TCTCGGGGATCGGCCGCGGCACGGCGTTCACTCTGCAGGGAAAGTTCGGCTGGCCGGACAGATTCCTCCCCAGAATCGTTCCCACCAGGTTAAGCGGCAGAATGACGAAGAAGCAGATGCAGCAGACGGCAACCTGCAGAAACAGAAAAGAAATCATTACTTTGCAGTTCAGTCGGGCGGTCGGTGCTCACAGACCTCCAGGGTGGATTCAAATCCCTTTTCAATGCGACTGTGCTGCAGAAATGTCGTTTAAGCTCAATGGTGTTTAATAAACCGCTGTAATACCTTTAAGGGACACAGAATTTCTTTCTAGACACAGGCTGGTGGTTATTACATCTTGACCAGAAAAAAAACAAAGATTTCTTGCAGGTTGTGCTCAAGCACTGGGAGCGCGACTTCAAGATGCCTTTATGACACTTATGATTGATCAACTCTTGGGCGTTGAGTTCAGCCAACAAACAGCTGTTTGTAATTAGCCCACAGAAGAGTTTTGGAAAAAAAAGTGTTTTTCAAAATTACTGTGTGGTTCTAAAATGCTGGAGTAATCTGAACAGAATTTGTCAATCAGTTTTTAAATGATCTTTAGACAAAGCCAAAGGAAACTTCTACAGTTTCTACAGTATTTATGACTTGGGTCGCGTATCGCCTTTCGTGTATCGGATGACACCGTGTCCGATCACTTAGGCCGCAGCACTTAACTGTCACACAGATACTTTTCGGGGAGGTGCTGCTGTGTAAAAAACCCACCATGGTGCCAAACGGGATGGCTCTTGAAGCGTGGTAGTAGATGGCAATGAAGTTGATGAAGAAGGCCGTCCCGCACACCATGGCCGGGATCAAAAAGGCCCCGATGAACATTTGTTTAATCCATCTCCTGCCTGTGTTATTCAGAGAAAAAAATAAAAATAAATCAAGCAGCATAAGAAATTGAACGGCTTTTTGAGCACAACGATAATACGACGCATTAATTACCTCCTTGTTTCGCATACAGACTTCCCCCAAAGTAGCCGTTGACGGGGGAGGTAGCGGCGTACACAAAAATGGCCGTGCTCAGCATGGATCCTCTCCTGCAGAGAACAAGAAAAATGTTACGAAGAAATGTTAGCAGGCATTTGCACTTTCTACATGTTGCATCCAGACAGTTTGTAACTCCAACGTGGGCAATTCATATTTGTTTTTAAGCTGAAGGATTTAAACATTGCTCTTACCGTAGCTGAAAGAAGATATAATATATTAGATTTATTAGACTGAGCTATTTTACCGACTTGAAACTGGTATCGGACCCACCAACAGTGTGATTCCTAACATAATACAATTTAAAGCCAGTTACTCACTCCGTGTACAGATCCTCAACCATAGCGACGATGATGACGATGAGGGACACGGAGAAGATCTGGCAGCCGGAGCCGATGAGCGAGGAGAAGATCAGCGGATGGCTCGACGGCCTGAACACGTCTCCGTGTACCTGCTTCCACCCGTACTCGTCTCCCAGGTCTCTGTCCTGTTGGCACACGGGATAATGAACGCGCGATTCACTGGAAGCTGAATCATACGCCGCCTCTCGCACCCAGCGCTAGCGTGCTCAGTCGAACAACCTGCTGAGTAAATAAAAATCTTACCATGTCATCCATTTCCTCCTCTTTGCTGTATCTGGCGTAATCCTTTCTTAGCGTCCTCATCAGAATCATGGACACAAGACCCACCAAGAAAATGACCATCATGAAGGAGTTGAAGATGGAAAACCAGTGAATCTTAAAAAGAAGGAGTGAAAATGTTGTTAATTATCAAACAAAACAATATATTAAATATGAACACTTGGGTAAAACTATATAAATAAAGTTGCTGTGTGGAAGAGCTTTCAGTTAAAACAATTTAATTATATTTAAAAGGGTATTTAAATCCTACAGGTACTTGTTTTGTACAGATCCTCACTCAGCTTCACAATGCAAGTCAGGACAGAGACAGAAATAGTTCTCATTCACTGACTGTAGCAGCTGCTAAACTCTAATTTTCTCTCTTAAATCGGAGAAATGCCCAGCTGGAGGGGCTAAGGTATCAACAGGAAGTCACCAGGTCGGTCAGTTACATCATAACTACGGCCCGGTGCAAGACTCAACTCGCACTATCAAGTCACACACACACCAGGGCATTGTTTCGACAGGACAGCAGCGTCCTTGGCTGCCAGGAGAACAAACATATCAAAATCAAATAAAACTCACCCTGTGTTGAAAGAAGGAAGGATCCAGATACTTGTCGAATCTGTCTTCAAACTTTACATCTGACTTCTTCCACTTCACCTACGGCAGCAGAGGTTTATTTTCAGAAATATATTCTATCTACAACTGAATGTGTTTGTTTAAGTGACTCAGGCCCCGTGNNNGGCGACAGAGCGGATCATTATTACTTACCGAATAGGACATGGGGATTTTTGTGTTCGGAACAAGTCTGGCTTTGCTTTCACTGGTCAGATTTACATCCACAATCCTGTTGCCATTGAAGCCGATCTCCAGTTTCTTATATGTCCACAGGTAATGCTCTTCTCCATTTTCGTCCGCCTCGCCAACAATACCTTGAAGATAAACGACATGCAGTAAATTTATTAGAAGATCAGGCCCTTACAGAAGTGATCCTCAGTTACATCGCATTAATAATCGTGCAGTGTAAAAGCAGAATAAACTGTGAATTACAACATAATCTGTACTTATTTGTTGTATTCAGTTTTTGGGACTTGCTGAAGTTCATGACTGTCTGATGCAAAACTAACACTTTCAATCAGCTCCAAATGGGGACGCACGATATACCAGAAAATACAGCCTGTTTCTGTACCGCCTGGGTTCTTGAGTAATTTAATATTAATGTGGAGATCCGGAGCCGTTTCCCTTGTGGCCAAACATGATTTAGAGTTTTTTTAGTTAAACTATGTTTGAGCTACAGCTTTAGAGTTAAACTGTGTTTGGCCACAAGGGAAATGGTGGTTGATTTCAACATTAGCATCAAGTTAGTCAAGAATATCTAATAAAAGCTTCACTCCAGATATCTTTTTACGACTTTATTGAGTGTGACTCTGCATCTGGTTACAGAGTAAACAGATAAGAGGTGCGGGATGATATGAAAAGTGGAAATTAGTTGGTGAACTCCGTCCAAGCCTTCTGTGCGTAATACCGTACTGGTTCAGTCCGAACACTGGCGAACCGGACACCGGGTCAAAGTCTGTATTTATATACTAGGCGATGAAATGCAAAGTATGAAACATGCAACACAAGAGAATTGTCCGAGTAAATATCACACACTCCACCCACTAACCACAACATGACTTCCAGTTATGTTTAAGCAGCTGAAGGAGTGGCACCGCTGTACAAACTACCACCACGTATGAATAACCACGCTCTTAGAGGGACGGCCTTAAAGGCAGAGAGTAATGACGGTGAACTATTAAGATCCTGCTTGTGAAACACGTCACAGTCAGGGTTACTGTCAAACGCTCCACATTATCATTACAGGTAGCTGCAGGGATGCAATTAATGACAATTAACCGTTCGATGCGGTGCGTTAAACAGGTGTCACACATGAATACATTTTAAATAGAGCCGACAACATAGTGTGTGTTACAATCACACTTTTTATCTGATCACTTAAGAGTGGTTTCTTCCTAGCAGCATAACAATAAACATGCATCACTGTATTGCACGATACCAGGATATCAACAAATGCACCGCACTGTTCATCAGATTCTTAACACAAACCGCGCTCGCTTCATTCACCACATGTACGGGCTCCTTGTTAATAAGCCATCCGATACACGATACTGTGCATTGTTACACCACTGCTCGGCTGACAGGAATGAACGGGACCGGCCCACCCGTGAATAAGAACTGGTTTAACTCCTCCAACGTCGGACATGGAAGATGCTACCGTCGCTGCAAACCTTTGTGAGCAGCTGAGACGTAAATAAATAACCACCGTCACACCTGTAATACTCCAGTTACTAACAAGCACTTTCACTTACCCCAGATTGGCAGGTCGTCTATGTACATTTGGTACCAGTAGTGATTCTTGATGGCGTAGACGAAGGCATCCCGTTTCGCTTTGTCCATGTCAATTTCACAGTATGTTGTCTGCATGACTTCGTCTACAGAGATCATAAACGCCACACGTTTTATTAGGAAAATGAAAGGCACAGTGACTCAGAAACAAGTGACAGATTATAACATGAATTATACAGTCTGTGCAACTAGTAGAAATACCTTTGAACTTTATGTCTAGGCCGCTGAATTCCAGCTCCACTCCCTGCAGAGCCTCGCCGAGCGTTTCATGGTAGTGACTGATGGTCTTCTTGGACCCCGCGCAGAAGGGCAAAGAGAAATACTTGTACGTCTCCTGTCGGTTGTGGTAAGGCCCCACCGTGTTCATCCATAAAACTACTTCCTCCTTATCTGTGTACTGGGTGAGGATGGAAAAAAAAAAAAGCAGGGGATCTTATTGTGAAGTTCTCCACTGCTAGCACCAGTTCAGCAAGTCCTGCTGGTTTCACGTTGCAGACTTTTTCTTATCATGAGTTCTGTGAGTCACGGATAACTTTGAATCCTCGGCATTAACACATTTAGATATGACACCGGGGGTTTTGAGTAATCGGTGTCATTAGATTAAAATGCATGCAAGCAAATCAAAATGCAACACTCATGACAGTTATCATGACATCCTGTAAAAAGGCGCTGTACGTGAGGTAGCCTACTGTGTTTGCTTACGTTCAAGGAAGTTAGCTACTGTGCTATCAGAGTTCATTTACTTAACAGTCTTCCGCATGAAATAGCAGGGTTATATGAAGAAGACAATGCACTGCTACTCATTACATTTTATTTCAACCAGCTACAGTAATTTGAACGACAGGCGACTGACACTTGAAGACATAGGGCCCTAGCATTGGACCGTTGTCGGCACAATTGTGTTCTTAAGTCGTGTTTGTTAAGATGTGCCTTGAAGCTAAAATCACTCTGTGTTGGTTTTGATGTTGCTGAACAACTAACTACAGCTAGCTTGCCACTAACTTGAGTGAGTTTCCGCCGGTGCTCAAGGGAAAGCTTGTGAACACCAATGTGGAAGACGTGCTAACAAGCTAGCGAGGCAAACGTTAGCCGTTAGCACTTTAGGCCGATAAGTGGTGACAAGTTAGCGAGCTATCTGAACGCGTATCTGCTTCATAGTTCACCGAGTGTCGGCTCACAACCCGGCGGGTCAATCCGTGAGCCCTGTCATGTCTAATAAATCTATTTTCTAGCAGGGAGCTAGCCCGTCGCGGCTCCAGTTAGCCGTTAGCACAGAGCACAAACGTCCATTATTTCCAAGGCTCCCCTTTTTTTTTTTTCAATCGGCCTCTCAAACCGCTGTCTTACCGTGTGGTCGTGTTCGTCTGCGTGGACAGGTAATAAAGACCCCACTACTGCGAGAAAAGCCGCCGCTGCCACCTTCCACCGGGGAGATCCCATTGTTTTCGGAGAAAGTATGCAGAAAGATTGGGGATGTTAGCTTCGCAGGGCTATCCCACCTTCTTCCTGGTTGTATGACAGAGGCAATTTTTAGGGATGCTCTCGTACGCATATGGCGTAAGCGCTTCATGGGCGCACACCGCGCGTACGCCGGATTGGCGGGCTCGGGTCACGTGGCTGGCGGCGTCCAGTCAGCGAGGAAAGCGACGCGTCAAGCGATGATTAAAGAAACTCTGTCGGCGCTTCGCCCGCAACCTTCAGCCACGTCATCCGACTGCCAAGACTGAGCTTCACCTTTGACAGAGCTGCTGCATGAAACACGATCCACGCTCACAACAAGCAGATCTGATCACTGCCCGATTCGGGCTTAAAGTTGTCTGAACAATACGACACTTTTCATGCATTAACATGTGAAGTCTAAACTATATATACTACAACAACAACATGAGACAAGTCTTCACATTTTTTCATGTTGAAATGACATTTCAAGTGGAGATAACTTGTGCTACAAGTTCAGTTTGTTGTAAAAGTCCAATTAAAACATGTGTATTTAGCACAAACCTATTTAACTTTGTAAGTTTTAACTAAAAATGGCAATGCGTCTCTTATCAGAGGCACAACACCCAAGAAAAACAAACATGGCGCACTGGCTGTTAGGTTTCAACCACTGTAGTAGTTCAAGTGTACTCTTAATATTCTTTAAGGGTCAATTAAACAAAATGTGGCCTAACATTGTCCTCAAAAGGGGAGCAATTAATTTTCTTTTTGCATTAATTCTGGCATTTAAATGAAATTACTGAAAGAGTATTGAATTAAACACTTACTAGACTTGTGTTATCTTAAAATTAAAGCCTTTTCTTGTACTGAAAAACTACATAGAGAGAAGGTGACACAATAATGTTCCAGTTTCCAGCTGGAGTTTCCTTCACATTTAGAGATGAGATGGGACGTGGGGGAAATTTAGCTTTGTATTAGAATTTAATACAAAACAGAATAAGGTAACAGAAGAAGAAGAAGACAAAAAATAATTTGCAAGTCAAAATAACTTCAAATAGTGGTACATGCACCTGTGCTAATCCGAACCAGCTTTATGTGAATTAAGTAACTTCTCCATGGTGAATTGTAGGTGGATATGGTAAATATGTGAGTGTGTGTTTTCTTCTGAAAAACAAACGTGCATGCACCAAACAGAATGTTCCATAAAATTTATTTTTAATTAAGAACTGAGATTATTTAAACTTGTTCGAAAGCTCGGCATTTTCTGTGTAAAGCGACAGAACACAGTTTACACACTTGTTAAAACATTAACTGTTTTTTTTTTGTTTTTGTTATTTTTAGCTGCTCTCCTTGAACTATCATGAAATGACACTGACACTTAAACATCCTAAGCCTGGGATTAACAGACTGATTATCCAGTATTAAACAGTAGATGAGCTTTATCACCACACAACAGTAGGGGGCACCTACTGTTGTGTGGTGATAAGGCCTAATTACACATCCAGTTCATAGTAAAAATCAGCAACTCACAACTTTTTTCCGAACTATTAACCTGAACAACCCCATTTAAAATAATACATTCAAAAGAGTGGATTCACAAAAATCTAACACTTAAAAGTAAATCACACGTTCAACGCATATACATGTGATCAGCTGAAGTCAGAGTTCTCCATCCGATGACGAGGTTTTTCTGCGTCAGTCGTCTTTCCAACTTTACAATGAGGAGACAAACTTCCTGCAGAGGAGACAACCAAATGATGCAGCACTCATTTAATGCAAACAAACCATTTAACAGATTCCCCAAGCCAAAACAGTAGAGTATAATCACATTGAGCGTTATCAGTGAAATATTCTCTCACTTTATGATGTCAGGCAGGTGAGGATCTCTATACAAGCCGTTGTGTAGATACCCCAGAGAACCGTCAAACGTCACCAGCTTGACTCGCTCTGCATTCTGGGCGCTCGCTGCTACCTCATACAGCTGTGAGAGCGACACTAAGAAAGTTTAATCGACCTTAAACAAAAAATAATCCTAGAGGAGGCAGTGGGTTATAGCTATAAAAAAATAAAATAAAATCATTGCCTCAGTTCACATTAAAGGAAAAGTGAATGAATGTGCCAGCAACACCTGTTGAGCAATCTGGATGGGAACCATGTGGTCGTCCTCTGAATGAAGGAAAAGTATTGGGCTTTTCATTTTCTTCAAACTGCAGAAAAACAAATATATATCCAGTCAATATCATTAGCTAACTAATATTTGATATTATGCACAGCGTACAGTATACATAACCATCATCTCACTCCTTCTATTTGCATATACGTGGTAATTTAACTCCTATTGGAGTTTGTTGTTGTTTTTATTCATGATATTCATGAATGTCAACATATATATATATATTTATCCTCCTTTGACACTTTAACTCCTCAATCCAATTGGTTGTTTCAACTCAGACCGGACACTGTGAATCTCTCTGATGCAATATGTAAATATTTTTTGTACATAACATATTTGTCTGCCGTATTGTATTCTTATTTAATTCTATTTTTTTATATCTTCTGCATCTTGCACTGTTGTTTCCTGCCGCTGTAACGCCCTAATTTCCCCACGGGGATGAACAAAGTCTTATCTTATCTTATCTTATCTTATTATGTAAAAGTTAGCTAGCTTACTTTTCTTCCGTTGGAAAGACAACCTTATTTTCAGCCCATGGATCTGCCAAAAAGTACCTAATGCCCGGGTATGAGCTGTAATACTTTAAACGGAAAAGGAAGAAAACATTGCAAAGTTATGTGTGATCAAGCAGCAGCAACATGAAATCAATATCAGAAGTAGTAGTAGTAGTAGTATAAATGAGGAGACCCAAAGGAAAGGATGAACTGGGATCTTCTGCCGAGCAGCGTTGAAAGCCCCCTCCAGGATCACACCATCGAAAACCACACCTGAGATGAAGAAGAGGAAATAGTCATGGTATTGGGAGAGTGAAATCGTGCCTCCTTAGTTCTATTTGCCAAATTATACTGGTCGATAAGCTCACCTTCCTCGACCAGTTTCACTGCAGAGTTAGTGGTCACTCTGTATAGAAGCATAGAGCAACACCTTTAGTTTGTCCCCCTGATGCTGGCCAGCTTAATGGAGCTGTGGGCTTATTAAAACTATTTAAGTCATGAATGTATTTTAGTCAGATATGTTGCTGGAATGTCAATCACAAAGTAGTAGCCCCCTACAACAGTGAGTCAGTTTCACTTGGGTAAAATGCTTTTCTTACTCACCCAGTGCCAAGAGAGTGGCCCCAGATGATGACCAGACTGTTTCCACTGCGTGCTTTGACCCAGTTGTACAAGTAGAGGGCATCAGTGGTCAGACCTGCTTCAGTCAGCTCCCCGGTGGAGTCTCCAAAACCTGCCAGAGTTTCTCACTTCAGCTAAAGCTCAATGACAAGATCATTGCTCTTCACCGCCACAAGGTGGCAGACGCTCAGGAGTGAAAAAACCTGCACTCAACGCTGACCTGAAACTGAACCACCATCCTCACACCGCCTAATAACTCATCAAGCACAATCACATTAATCTGAGGTGATTATATGGCGGAAAATGATAGTAAATCATTGTGAGATGAGTGTGCATTGCAATCATATGGAGGCAAAGAAGTGTATAGGCGGAAAGTATGTTTACAGGGAGAGTCATAAATCTTCATTTGCACCAACCTCTGTAGTCAGGCACCAGCACATGGTAACCAAGTGCACTCAATACCTGTCGACACATAATGCTTATTTGTCACCAAAATGACAACCAAGACTCCTTCATCAGTCCTCCAAAAGATTATTGTGTTTTTGTAGGTGATCACTTACTTTTGCCACACCCACCCGATGAGGGGCTGCCCTGTTGAAATGAGTAAAAAAAAACCACACATGCCAACAAAGCAAAAAAAAACCAACAACAAACATTTCTAGCTGTGTGCAACTTTTATTCGCTGCGTCTTCAGGGGCCAACTATAATACCAATGCATTATTTATCATACCTTGTGCCTGTGTTGCCATGAAGATATATGAAAACTGGACTCCCATTGCTTAAAGTGTTCTGGTACCATGCCAAGTCCTTCCCCTGCGCCTCTTTCCACTGACTTTCAGGGACAGTGTGCCTTGGACAGTCCAGAAACAATGCACCGCTTAGAGATACGACTGACGCATCATTAAAAAACGAGAATTGTCCTTTGGTTTTAGCTCGTTACATCTACGCTAGGAAACTTGACTTATACTCACCATACACCAAGGGAAATTCCTTCCTCTGATGTTAAGTACATGTTGATGGTGTGATTAAGGGAGAGATCAGCAGGTCGGCTGAGGTCAACAAAGAACGGCACCCTGACTACAAACAGGAATAGAAGAGAAG
>JASGAT010349863.1:6571-22753 GCA_030220025.1 Chelon auratus | reverse complement strand
GTACTTTCAAGAGGCGGACGGGGTGTTCACTTACGTCTGTGAGCGTTAACGACGCTCTGGATTAAATCTGGGAGAAATTTCAGCGAGACGGGCACCACAATGAAGATAGCGAAGGCCAGCAAGCCCCTTTTTAGCCACCGGTGGGACCTGAAAACAGACAGAAAAAACTACTGAACCATCTTGACCAGTCATTTTACATATTGGAGCTTAATTAAATAAATATCAGGACTCCAAGAAAGTTAAATATTCATTGAACTATACTTCTTATAACTAAGATAAACTGGCTACACTACATCAAGCTTTGATGATTACTTGTGAGCATCCAGGGAGCAGTTTTAGGGGTTAGGTATCTTGCTCAAGGGACCCCCAGCCTTGGATGTAGAGGGCATTTCAAGTCCCAAGTCCACTTCTCTTACCACTAGTTCAAAGTTTCAAAGTTGATGATTAAACCCACCCTGTCCACATTAAGGCAAAGTCCGAGTGACATGTTTCACAACACAAAATAAACACTACAGTAACGCTGAAAAAGTTTCATCCGCCTCGTCCTCATCCACTGGTTAGTATCTGACTTCAGCTGCAGTAGTTCTGGATGATTTCGCAAAAGTGTAGTGAAGTGAAGCGCATCGAGTGATGGGGGGTGGGGGTGGGGGTGGGAGGGGGTAAGTGTGGATGAAAGAACCACCTGCAGCTCCATTCAGGCAAAATCTGAGAAATAAAAAATCTCCAAAAATCTCCCTCAGAGAAGCACTGAAGGGAATGCTGTGCAGCAGATGTCCACGGGAATGTACTGCTTGAGCCCACTGGCCTGTACAGAGCTGCTCCACACATGTCCCCAGCAGTCTGCAGCATTAATGTTGAAACTTTAATACGGCAGAAAAAGACTGAATGATCTAATCGAGACGACGGGCCGTCATTGGAGTACGACTAGTACTCCCTGGAGGCAGAATAAAAAAAGGATGCTATACAGACTATTGCCAATTAAGGGACAATACATCCCACCCCCTCCATTAACTCTCTAATCAGCCAGAAGAGCCCCTTTTAGTCGGAGATTGATCTCTCCGCACCACTGGAGGGAAACATATATAAGGTAATTTATTCCACAAGCCATCAGACTGTCCAGAGTTTACTCCTTTTTACTTCACTGTTCACTTCCAAGTATTTTCCCAAAAAAAATAAATAAATAAATAAATAAACAATGAACACACAACTGCAGAGTGATGTAATGCAACCTTTGGTTTATTGGACAGCCGCTCGTCTCATTCTGCTCAAGTATTTTGCTTATAACTAACCTAAATATAATAAACACCAATTAACGATAATACAAATGGCTTTTACTACTGTTTAAAGGTTAAGTTCAAACTTTCAGCATATTTTCAAGAGATATGTTGAAATTTAATCATATATATATATTTTTTTTAATTTAACTGAACTTTTCCAGTTACTGCACCACAGAGGCATCCATTAAAAGGTCATATTATTTAGCCACTCATTAGCTAAACATTGCATATTTATTAAAGAATAACGCATTATTTAATAGACCACGTTCAGACCTAAATTTAAGACCAACTTCATTGTTTAATATCAAGATGCATTTGTCAGTGTTTCTTGTATTTATCAAGCTACCAGCCAGGTTTTAAGGGTGTCACTAAGTTAATGTCACTCATTTGACATGTATGGCAAATTTAACTTACTACAAAAGCAGTAGTAAACTATCTACAAAAAAAATAAATAAAAAATAAAAAATAAAAATCTCTAGAGCAGATGCAGAGATAGAGTGACTTCAACCTTCTCTAACTTCATGTCTCATCCAGGAATGTGATGCTAATACAAGTGGCACCTGGATTTACATATTTTCAGTTGAGCTAATTAGCTAATTAGCTAGCCAGCTACGGTAACTCACAGTGTCCCCTCCTCCTTCTTCTGCTCGGCTCTGGCAGCCGCCAAGGTTTCGCTGGTGTCTGAGATTGACTGATTCTCGTTAACGACCCTTCTCTTCATTTTTCCACGTCGCTAATGTTTACCAAAAAGTTAACGTTAACCCAGGTTCAGTGCAAACGTCTGGCACAGTTTAGTAGTTTAAGAAGAACCAAGTTTGCTCAAAGTTCAGTTTAATCGCGAGGACCGGGGTTTGTTAAGGTGGAACCGCTCCTTATGTCAATCACAATACGTGTTAAATGTGACGCCACCTTAATCACAACTTTATTATACTGTTTATTTCCTGTAATAATCCAAAATATTAGACATATTTTTTTTGTGTCCTGTTCTGCAACTGAAAAATGACCTGAAACAAAAACATACTTTTGCAATGTAATTAAAATAGATAAAAAAAATTATTATAAAATTGCCCAAGAAAATGTACACCGATCAGCCACAACATCAAAACCACTGACAGGAGAAGTAAACAACATTGAGCATCTTGTGGCAATTCAGTGTTCTGCTGGGAAACTTTTGGACCTGGCATTCGTATGGGAGACATGTAGCACCCACCGAGACCAGACCAGGCACCCTCAACCCATAGTAATGACACTCGGTGAGCCATCCCCGGCAGGATGCAGCCTGACACAGACACACACTAAAAACAAAAAACTCATAAAAACATGAAAAACAGATCCCAAACTGATCAAATATCTGTGGTGCGATCCACAGAGCCCCCTCCCCTCAACCCATAGGACCCAAAGGCCCCCACTAACAACATTGTGTTGCCAGACATCACAGGACCCCCTTTTGGAGGCACAAAGAAGACCTACACAATATTAGGAAGGTGGTCATAATGTTATGCCTGATCGGTGTATAGTTAATGTCTTAACTGTAGCATTGTTGTCAATCTATTGTGAGATTAATTGAAATTTTCAGTCAGTCACTGGAACATATTAATAATTCTTCACAAATGAGTGTCACGCATTCTCAGTTGCTTCATGAAATCAATACAATTTATTGTCAGCGTCATTCACAGTAAAATACATTAATAAATTAAACATACGTGCAAAAAGACAAAAAAAACAAAAAAAACAATTAGTAACTTCACAGCAACAGATGACTTTGGTGTGGATGACATTTTAACGGGGGGGAAATAAAACAGATTAACTGAGTCACTGAAAGGTTTGATGAATCCGAAAGCGATATGAATCACATCCTGTAGAATATAAAAACAGCCTATGGGGGAATATGTTTTGGGAGAATGGTGTTCATAGCCTTCTGTAGAGTTCAAGCGACTTGAATGATGTAAGGCATTGGCCACTGAAGCTTTTCTGCAGACTCACTGTGTCAGTCTATGGCTTTTCTTTCAATCCCCCAGCACCATTATCAGTCTTGCCCAACTAATGCATTCATTTATATCTTTTGCATATGAATATATTTTGCATTAAAAAAGTTTGAGAAATCGAGCAGCCACCACATACCACTCTTTAAAATTACCTGTGACAGACCCAATAAACAGTTACACCTGCTGTCTGTTTAGGCATGTGACATGCAAGTATATAATTTCTGGCGGCACAAGATTCACTATTTATCTGTCCTTACTGTCTCTTTCTTCACATGAACTTATTACTCGTTATGGCCAGTGCCACTTTGGGAACATGTGCTGAGTGCCGAGTGTCTGGTTTGTTTTCCCATTACAGCCTGATATATGATTTGGATTTCTGGCAGCAGTAACGGCAGTGGTGTGTTCGGAATAAATAGCAATATAAAAAACCTCCATGGGAACAGACGGAGGGTGAACTGTCTGGGAAGATAACATGAGGTGGGATTATTGCATCAAGCCTGACATGTTCTGAATCAATCAGTAGCTCATTTAAATTATTAGTGTGTTGTGCAGTTAATATTTCACGACTGCTTTACTGCACACATTTTAATGACATTACGATAGGGGGAAAAAAGCCAAAAGTTCAAAATAAGAAGTTCAAAATTTGAACGCCTTGGAAAAGGCCACGCGATCTTTAAGATGTGCAGGCCTCTCCAGACCAAAGATATCGCCTAAATAAATAAGGAGGACGTTGCAGATGACCACTTCAAGAGCTGTGTGGCTGTATGAGGGAACCGACAGAGAGGACACTGGCTGCAGCGGAGCCCTCTGGTAGCTGGTGGGTCAGGTACACGCCAAAAGTCACCTAAAAATTCACAAAACAGACAAATTGATTTTCTTTTCACACGTGTGCGCTTTACCTCCTCCTACACGCCCACAGCATCTCCATGAAGGAGCAGTAATCGTTTCTGACTGACCTTCCCGGTGCGGTAGGCAGAGAGAGACATTAGCGGCTCTTTTGTTTTGGTCCCAGTGTCCTGGTCCACTCCAACCATCTGGCATCTTCCACACCGACCTGCAACCTGCGGGTTAATCACACCGAGAGCACGTTCATTTCTGAAAAATCCATTTGAAGATTTCATTATTTATCTCAAAGTGTCAGCTCACCACGAATCGAGCGCTGCCAATAATCAAGTGTGACCAATTATCCTCCTCAAATGGTTCTACTCCAGCGATGACTAAATTGGCTCGGAAGCGGCTAATGACATTCTGTGTGTCAAGGAGCTGATCGCCCTCAGAATCGTCCTGCCTGAGAGAAGGGAATGTGGAAATTGCATGTTATTTTGCAGCACGGCGTAAATTATCCACTGTAATGTGAATGCACGGGCGTTGACGCATCCCGGTTATTTCACTGGAGCATTGCACATTTTGAATAACGTGTCATGTGTTCGAACCTGCCGCTCATTAGTTTCTGAATGAGCTCCACGCTGGCGCGGTTGATCATGAGATACTGAGCTTCATTCACCAGGGAGAGGGACGTGGCTGTGGAAGCTAAAAGGGAAAGACGTTATATTACCCCAGCGATTTGTTCGATTTGAGAAAAACATTTTGATTTATAGTTTGTGCAGACTGCAGCCCCAGAAAGTCTGGAAATTGGAGGTTATGCTGCGATACAGAGGGTGGAAAATTTGTGACTTAAGTAAATCTGTCTACACTGATCAAAATGTGCACTCACAGTTCGTTGTACGTGAGTTAGTGCTGGGTGATTTCTATCTTTGTGTCCTTAAAATACTCAAAAAATAAATGAATCCACGCTGGGGGAGTTCGATCTGAGAAATGCTGAGAAAGAGCAGCTACTAAATGGACCTTGTGATGAGATTGTTCTGTCAAATATCGATATGAACCACGACATTATAATTAATCTAGAAATTCAATAGAGAAACTGTTTATAGATAAAACATTCAGATAGAAATGGGCTCATCTAGTGAGTGAAACACCAGAAGATAATTCATCTTACTGAGGCAGGAATTCTTGTGAATTTAATAACACCACAAAGCAGTTCTGCCTATTAATTTGCAACATAGCCAGCAAAGGCCTAACACGGTTACGGATATTGAAGATTTTACTCATGCGGGTTAGTTCACTTGTCATGAGGAGAACTAATCATCCTGTGAAAGCGGCTGCACAGAGTTTCCTGTGGTTCCGCAGCGAGCGGACAGAAACCTGAGAGGATAACCTTGAGGATGTCATTTGGCGGTATCTCACGCTGGAGACAAATATTCAAAAGAAAGCCAGGATTACAAGCGATGAAAGACATGGGCGTTTTCCAGTCAGAGAGGATTACATGAAAAGATGTAGCCACTGCCTTCGGGGAAATGAAGGATGTAAGTAATGTAGCATCTTTGGAGCTTACCTCGCGCTAAGGACTAAAAGCCGGGAGATTCTGGAGACTCGCAAAAGACAGACTTAAGAAAGGATGGTCAAACTCTGCAAGGGAGAGGTGTCCTAATTTGGAGCACAGTTTCAGACAAGCTGAAAAAGCACTGGAAGCTAGACTTCCAATAATACATCAAGACACAGCTTCCAACTTTATACTTTCAACTAGAAGTATAAAACTGATGCAATACTGATAGTTATTTCAGCAAGTAACAAGTCCCCAGGACATAACATATATATCTACAGTACATACTGTTGCCCGTTTTGGCCGATGTTCACCTGATACAACAGATTTGACAGACTGTTCATTTCCTAAGACGCTCAAAAGAAAAGTTTAGAGTTTTCCTTTCTTTTTCTTGCACTCTCTCCATCCAAAATGCTGCTGTGTCGTTTTATTTATTTTTTTTTTAGCTTCGGCTCATGCTGGTCCATCTCTAGATGGATGGCCTGCATGTGACGCCTTTAGGGAACTGTGGCAAATTGCAGCTACAGAAAACAACCTCTCCCCGGCTGAACTGCATGAGTCTCAGCATGCACATCGGTCTCACGCCACACCGCCCGCCGTTAGAAGAAAAGTCTCTGTGGCAAAACACTGCAGTGAAACTCGGGGCACCGCAATATAAAGGAACGGCACGCACAACTCGTATTGAGGAGACGTCGATATGGAATCAGCTTGTTCAAGAATGTGACCTGCACTTGCGCCGTGATGCCACCCATTGTGTTCCAAACAGATTAATTAGTGTTTAATTATTAGCACATTAGTTTATCTTTAATTTTACAATGATTACTTGGGCACAGCAAGAAGGTTCTGGGTTTTAATGGCTTTCTGTATAGAGTCTGCATGTTCTCCTTGTGCCTGTGTAGGGTTCCTTCCTCCCACAGTTTAAAGAAATGCATGTTAGGTTAATTGGTTACTCTAAATTGGTCGTAGGAATGCATGTGAGTGTCAATGGTGGTTTGTCTCTCCATATTAGACTGACCACCTGCCTGGGGTGAACTCTGCCTCTTGTCCAATGCCAGCTGGAAAAGGCTCCTGCGCCCGCACAACCTTCTACAGGAAAAGTGGCTGTAGATAATGATAAATTGATAAATGCATATTTTAAGTACTACATGTTGTTGTTTTTTCACATTTAGTCTCAGCTATTGATTTTAGCCACTAAGCCATTATCTCAATCTAACATATTCAACTTCTCCGCTGGCTCATTAATAGTTTCCACACTCCTAATCGCAACACGAATCAGGCATATGACCCCATATGAAGAATTTCAAAATCAAATTGTACTCCTTTGGCATGCATAATTATACTGCTTTGTTTTCTTTTAGGTAGCAATCAGATAATCTTAAACGGAAGTGACTGGGGAAAGGTCACAGACAAGATGGCCATGCAGTATTAATGTTGCTGGTGTGCAACACGACAGACAGAGGCAAAACAGGTGAAATGCTTATATATGTACCTTCGCCTGGCCTCTTCTTCATTTCTCGGGTGAAATCAGGTCTTTGTCTTATCAGGCGGCATGGCTGTCCAAGGAAGTCTGAGAGCCACGATGCAGCCTCATCTCCACAGTCGACAGTCTCCACCCTGGGGAAAGGAGGAGGATTATATTCAGGAGGCCCCCAGGGAAATCTGATGCTTCTTACTATTTGGTGCGACATCTAATCCAAGAATCACCGGATGAATAGCTTCTTTTTTTTTTTTTTTAAACTTGTGACTCCGTCATGTGGGGATCTGCCAGAGGAGATTAATATCATCTCTTGCTCATTGTTTGTTTTTTCCATATAAAAAAAAGGTAAGCGGCAGAAATTTTATAAGAAGCTGACAGAGGGAGGTCTCACAATGCCATCCACTCAAGAAAGGTAGCATACAGAACAATGCAGTGACAGAAAGCATTGACAGGAGAGAAAAGGACGGAACAAATGATATGTGTCACAATATTTCCTGCAGCGGCTGTTTTCACATGTCTTAACATTGCCAGCTCACCTGTCACCGCAAACTTTACTGTGACACACTCGACGGCTCGTGTGCAACCCAGTGTCATTTTCCAGGGGAACCGAAATGGTATCCATCCCTGCAGGGTGATGGGGGGAGAAAAAAACAAAAATCTTTGAACACATTTATAGAAGAAAGTCAAACTGATTGAAGTTTCTTTTGTTAAGCCGTGTATTTATTTTCACTGAGCCTCAGACAGAGTCAGACCTGATGCCTGCAGGAGCAGTTTGTTTGCAGGAAGGTGGACCTGTGGGCGAATGAGGCATAAACGTGGCTCTCTCTTCTGACTCAGGCATACGCCGTTTCCATTCACCACCATCCAGCCTCTGTCATACCGTAAACCCAGAGGTCCCACCGGCCAGTCGTGGACCTGCATAAAGAGCAGCGCAGAGTGAACTCAAAAACTGGTAGAGCAAAAGAAAAAGAGAAGAGGCAGAAAAGAAGGAAAGATAAGGCTGAGTTGTGCTCAGACCTCATACGCTCCACATGATTTGATGGGATAAATGTAGATGTTGGTCAGAGTATAAGCCTCCCCATGGCTGTTTGAGTCTGGGCGTCCAAATCCCTTCAATGATGCTTCCGCGGGCTCCTTCTCATCTACTTCATTTATTTCTGCGTTAGCAATTTTGATTGAAAGATATTCACAGGAGCCCTGCGACGCAGCTGTGGCCGATCTTAGCTCCTGCAGCCTCACGTGGTCCACTGTGACCGGTTTCTCTACAAAGCACTCAGCAACAAAGGTCAGGAACTTTTGACAGTCTTCAAATGTTGACATATAGCCAAAGGACACTCGAACAGATCCGGTCGGCCGGCCGTCCAAGAGGTCGATGTTGTCTCCGCAGACGTGGCCAGCCTTCAAGAGAAAAAGATGCTGTTTTAGTTTGCCGACACATGCCCTTAACAGAATTTGTCAATTTTCCCATGCCTTCATCTCACACCTGCAGGTTTCTCTTCATCTGCTCACTGGTGATCCCGAGGAAGGACTGACAGGCCCCGGTGTTGCAGAAGCAACCTGTGCGCACGTGAATATTGTACAGACTGGCCATTCTGTCTACCTGAGGGCAGCAGAGGATTTGCTGTAATATCCACCAGCATGCATAAACACGAAATACATAAACAGCTATGGAACATAAATGAGTCTCACTAATATTGTGCACCTGTGAATATCCAATCATCTGCCCGTTTGAATCCATGAGATTGAAGTTCAGGATTGCTCCTTGTGTGATTGGACTTTCAAACTGGCCTTCAGTGTATATCTGAGCCACTGGTCTCCCGTTGCCATGGCAAAGGCTTGACAGCAGCATGTAAGTGTAGCGTGCCAAGCCAAACGTGTGCTGTTGGATGTTGTGCATGCTCCCTGAAGGCAAAAAGGGATAAAAAGGGGAATGCGGTTGGTGCTAACCTGAATCTGATTATCATCGTGAATAACGTGAACCAGCATCATGATTCTGCCAATAAATGAGGGATTTAACAATCTTCTGTGAATCCTCATGTTCTGTCACAGTACCTGCGATCCTGTAAAGAGCCTCAAAGCCGTGATTTACAGCAACGATGTCCAAGAAGGAGACAGTGCCATCTTCAAATCTTTATCAGGGAGAAAGAAAACACTGCATTTCTGAGCATTGTGATTTCTCAGAGAATATCTAGGACAGGCTTGTACATTACTTTACCTGTCAGAAAGGTTTGCCGCTTGCACGTAATAATCCTCCCCAGAAAGGTAAGCTGCTGCTGTGCCTCCTCCAAAATAAGTCTTTTTTAGTATGCCTGCTGCGGTGTTACGGACGAGAAGGGCCCCCAGACCTGTAGGGAAGCCAAACATCTTGTAGAAAGAGACGGAGATGAAGTCTGCAGGGCAGTCCTGCAGGTTTAGAGAGGAACAGCTGACGTGAGAGGCTGCATCGAGCAGCACAAACCAGCGGCCTTGATGGTCGCACGCTGGGTAAAGGCGTCTCGCCTGGATGCCTTCCACATGGCTGAGGGGGTACTTCCTCCCAGAGAAGTTGCTCTGTGCTGGGTAGCAGAAGAGGTGCGGCGTCTGGCAAATAACATCTTGACCTTGGGCCTCGTCCGTTGCCCTGTTTTCCAATTCATGCGGGGACACGGGCAGGGCAACTACCCCCCGGGCAGAAGTCACTCCTCTCATGCCAACTACAGAGGTATGGTTGTCAGTGAGGTAGCAGAAGCGGCTCCCTGCTTCACTCTCCGTCTGCGGCCTCCAGGGGAAGCTCTCAGCCACTAATTTGAGCGCGGCAGTACAACCAGAAGTGAAAATCACAGAGTACTCCTCAGGGGTGGTGTTAAAATGCTGCAATACCCTGTAAGAAATTGTTCTGTTTTAAAACTCATTATATTGCAGCAAAGTACCAGTATAAAGGAGTCATTGACCCATTATGAAGCTTTCTGAGAGCGTGCACAGGCTTTACCTGTATCTGACCGTCTCCATGGTGTCATGTGTCAATCTGCTGCTGGGGTTATGACTGTGAGGGTTTCCTATAAGGGGAAGTAAAGTCTTAAAAGCTTTGAATTCTCGTTCTAAATGACAAATACATTGCCGCATTATCTCACCGTAAACATTCCTTGAAATGTCCAAGCAGTAGTCCCTGACCAGAGACTCCGGGTACAGAGTAGCTCCCGCATGATCCAGATACGTTATTCCTGTTTACAAGAGAAGAGGGGCCGAGTTTAGGTGGGGGTGAGACGGCCGCCGCCACTGTCCCGTCACGGCCACCGCTGCTGCACGGACTGAACACGATCGTTACCTTTAATCCGCGTGAACTCCTGCTCGATCACGTCGCGGAAGTTTTCCCCGTAACCGTAGTGGCTCCAGAGCTGCAGAAAAGTTTCAAAAGTGCAAAGTTTGTGGAAGTCCATCGATCGCTCACGGCCGAGCAGAGCAGCTGTCTGAGGCATATCTGAAGACACTCGGTGCAGTCAGTGACATTATCAAGGTCCGAGTCCGGAAATCAGCAGCGGAGCTTTATAGTCTCTCTGTTTACTGGCGCTGGCATGTTGACACGTGGGTGGGAGGTCAACAGACTTCCACTAAGTTACACTTTCACCTGTCAAGTGACCTCCACACTCTGAAACAGCTGTAATAACTAATTTGTAGTCATGTGACAAGCTTGTCACTATGACTCCCCCCACATTTTTTTTTTTTTATATCATTGCACTTTATTCACTTCACAACAGGTGGCAATGCAACCAAACAGCTCCCATAATAAGCAAAATAACGGTTATATGTTTTAATAAGTGTTGCTAAATACACCGATCAGCCACAACATTAAAACCACTGTCAGGAGAAGTAAATAACATTGAGCACCCTGTTACTATTGAATGTTCTGCTGGGGAAATTTTGGACCTGGCATTCATTCTTGTGTGGATGTTACTTAGACATGTAGCAGCACCCACCTAGACCAGACCAGGCACCCCCACCCCATAGCAATGACACCCCTTGATGGCCAGGCACACACACAAAAACGCTTTAGGACTGACTCAAAAAAACATGAAGAACCTGGCCTCCAAATTCACTAGATCCCAAACTGATCATCAAGTATCTGTGGGATAAATCATCCCACAGAGACCCCTCCCCTCAAAGTCCCCCCACTAACAACATTCAGTTGCCAGACACCACAGGACACCCTCAGAAGGCCCATGTCCATTCTCTGATGAGACACAACTGTTTTGGAGGCACAAAGGAAGACCTGCACAGTTTTAGGAAGGTGGTCATAATGTTACGGCTGATCGGGGTATACAGCTTATATACCCCGATGTACGTCCAAATCAGCCGTAACATTATGTCCACCTGCTTAATATTGCGTAGGTCTCTATGTCCTCCAGAACAGATTATATGAATAGCTGATTGACATAAAAAAAATTATAAGTGCAGTCCATCATTTTTCCATGCAAATAAATAAATATATAAATACAAAATAAGCTACTTACAGATTCTCAAATAAGAGGATTTGATGCTTTTCTTTGTTGTTCATGAAAAACATTAAGTACACTCATACTGGAACTGAATGAGTGCTTCACGACACGTCTAATGTTCAGTTTATGTTGAAACAGCATCAGAAAGCCTGTTAATTCAACCGTATGTACATTTCGGACGATGTAGTTTGCAGTGCTCTTAAACTGGATTGTCTTAAACTCTAAAGTGTTTTTGTTATTTAGCCCAGCCCTCTGAATTAATGGGGCTGTCAAAATAATGGAAAGGCGTGTTGGTACAACGCAATACAGCTCAATGGTACTACAAACCGCAGCCTCCAAAATGAAAACACAGTTGAACCAACAGCTCTCTCAGTTGTTTTAGACAAATGCTGAATACCATAACCTTCATGAAGCTTAGATTTACTGCAGGACTCTTGTATTAGAATGGATTATCTCTACTATACCTGATGGACCGGTAGTTGTGTGCATTTAAGGAGGAATTCTTACCTCGGACATTACTTTTATTAGCATATTATTATAAATGTATATTTAATTTAATATATACCAATATCAAAAATGGTAAAACGTATATGTGACAAATGAGTGTTTGGTCCTACAAGATGGGCGTCAATTTTTTTTTGTGTGTTTGGCATAATAGCTAAAAAATTAAAACGCGTTTTATAGTACGCATTTGCTCTGTAACACAGAGATAGGGTTTGCTTCAGGATTGCTTCAGGATTCACACCAAAAGGTAAGGCACTCCATTGCCTTCATTTTGTATGTATTCATTCATTCATTCATTCATTCATCTTCTGTACCCGCTTATTCCTGTTAAGGGTCGCGGGGGTCTGCTGGAGCCTATCCCAGCTGTCATTGGGCGAGAGGCGGGGGTACACCCTGGACAGGTCGCCAGTCTATCGCAGGGCTAACACAGAGACAGACAACCATTCACACTCACACTCACACCTACGGCTCATTAACCTAACCAGCATGTCTTTGGACGGTGGGAGGAAGCCGGAGTACCCGGGGAGAACCCACGCAGACACAGGGGGAACATGCAAACTCCACACAGAAAGGCCCAGTCGACCCATGGATTTGAGCCCGGGACCTTCCCGCTGTGAGGCATCAGTGCTAACCACCTCGCCACCGTGCCGCCCCATTTTTTATTTATTTTAAACAAAATAAAAGATTCCATGTGGTGTTTTTCTAGAAGACCCTGGTTCATGTTTTTTTATGTACATATGCTATGGATGTTGTTAGCGTATACATCAGATGTTGGAGCAGTTTATATCAGACTAACAGACCCGAAAAGTTTCACTGCTGCTGCTGCAAAAAAAAGTCACAATTTCTGTGTAGTTATTCTTTATGAGCATTTCTGTTATTTTTTACTGTACTGTTCTCAGCAGCTATCAACACAACAAGTCTGAGTAATCACTTCACAGTAACCCCATTAAATATAATCTGGCCCCAAACATAGTGCATGGAGGAGGACATTAATCACGTGTGACTGTTATTAAACCTATTGATTAGCTCACATTAATCCTGATTGTATAATCATTGTGTTAGGATAGCAGTCCTGAAAACGTAGAAACCTACATAGAACCACATAATGAGGAAAGAGTCATGTGTCTCTGTACTTTCCATTCAGACCTGTAGGACAATGGAGCATTCCTCTGCTTTCAGTAACTGTAACTGTAACTGATTACACAAACAAGTCTCAGTAATCACTTCACAGTAATCCAATTGCATAGAAGCCCTCACTCTTTAATCTCGGCGACACACAAGGTACATGAAGGAGTGGGAAATTAGTCGCAAGTGATAGGCGTGAAATGCCAGATCATCTCATGGCCCCCGAAAGGACAGAAATAACTGTCACGTACTTTGTCACATGTCAGACCGTCGACGGCCTTTGCGGCGTTGTTGTGTCTGATTCTGTTTGCGGTTTGGACACAAAACAAGTTGTACGCAATCAATTAGAGCTGCCTGAAGTTTTATTCACCTCCATTTCTTAGCTTATATAACCCTGAAGAAGTCCTTTAAAAAGTAATGTGTGTCATAATAAAAAGCGGTCTTCTGTTCCCACGATGACATTTTTTAATCAGAAAAATATAGCTTAGAGGTTTTATTTAAATCTCAGTGGTGAAGTGAATGTTTTACGTCCCGCATAGATACAGCCATGAGGCTCACAGCAGCCATTATTGTCTTCGTGCAACACACTGAATAGTAATTAAATATGCCACTTATGCTTCACTGATTCATTTCCTTCAGAATTTTGGAGCACAGCTGAATACATTTTTCTGTGCAGAAGGGCTTTATTGTATCCAGTATGGCCTCATTACAAGGGCAGAAGGGCTTGGCGTGGGGGGAGGGCAGAGGCCGTGCAGGGGCGGAGGGGAGAAGCACCCCGTGAAGACATTGTGCTTAACATCACTAAATACCTCAAACGCCACATTGTCCTTCCTCAATTAGTCGGGTTCCTTATACAATGCACAAACATACAGGGAGATTTATTTTTAGAGAAAATCCGGCCCTGTCCAGGCAGGAAGCTCTCTGAAAATCTAATGAAGAGCACAGCAGTCATGCAGAGTTGTTAGACACAACGCAACATCGGTTAGCAAAAGCCTCTCTTTTCACTGTCTCTCTGTGTTTTTGATGACTGCAAAAAGGCTAGACCTTCCCATTTTTTTTTTTGTTTTTTTTTGTTGTTGTTGTGGTGCTGTAACTGTAGCTCTCTCTCAATCTTTGCTGGACAGTGTCCAGTCGAAGAGCCTCTTTGCCCTGCCCTCAGGCCTCTTCAGCTCGTGGATCTCCGTGCGGAGGAACGCCTCTTTGGTGGCTGTGACAGGGAGAATTAGGCAAGAGATGCGGGTTCACTTGCCCTGCGTAGGGGCTTATCTTGGGCTAAGCTGAGGGACTAATAGCAAAGCCAGCCTCCGCTCCAGCCGGTCTGAGGGCACAGGGAGCCATCTGTCCACTCTGTGGATAACTGACAACAAAGGGGGCAAACATTGAGCACGGACTACAAAACTAAAAGACCGTTCATTGCGAAGATACCACAAATAAAGAAGAGGAGCAATTATTTTGTATACAAGGTCAGTACTTCATCCTAATCATTCTTGCCGGATTACAGGCCCCTCTCTGAGCCTTAACAGTCTAACTGCTCACTGCTCAGTTTTTGTTGGTAAAATTGTCGTGCATTACAGTGCAACTGGAGATACGCCAGAAAGAAACTTGAAGTTGCTGGCTCTGTAGTTTTAATGGAGGCTAAATAATGTGAGGCTTTGTTTTAATGCTCCACTGCTGACTCCCATTAGGTTAAGATAATGTGAGCTGGTTGTTTTTCTGTGGGCTGCAAATGCATTTTGTTGCACTGTTCCCTATAATTAAGACATTAAACCAGACATGTGATCAGTCTCCAATACTGTAACCTTTGTGTTGAAGGGGGGAATGCCATGCTGTAAGGCCGCATGCTTATAGTTTGATACGTGGAGGCTCACAAATACCTATAAATAGACATTACTTGAGGTACTTGAGATTACTGTTGGTTCATGAGAAATATTTCATTGTAAGGAGGTAAATAAATCACATTTCTGTCAATACGTATATAAAAATCGTTCCACAACTGCATAATAATCTTAATAAACACAATCAGTTTCAAACATTCTTTCTCTTAGCCTAAAATTCTGAATTTATTTTCAAATTAAATCCTTCAAGTAATCCACTTAGACATTGTTCTCCGTTCCCGTCTAGGATTAACGCCCTGTTTTTCTTTTTTTTCATATATTGTCTGGAGCAGACTTCTGCTTGTCAGTGTTCTGGGAGCTGAGTTCCTGTAGATTATCTGTTTTATCATGTAGACTCTGTGGGTGCCGTCGTGCACCAGCGTTTTGTTTCCGAAATCTTGAGTGGGCGCTGACGTGCTGGAGGTGACAGAAATAGGTCAAAAGGGTCTTAGCATTAACTAAACAAATCCCGGCCTATAGGATTAGACGGGATGTTGCTGTTTATTTGATGTATTTATTGTAACTTTATAATAATACATGGGAAGACAATAGCTGTGGCTCTAGTTCGCAGAAAGACGGCGTCCATTTATTCGTGATGTTGTTTGAATTAAGCTCTGTAGCTCCGTCTGCTACTATCAACACTGGAATGTGCCAGAACAATAACATAGTGCAAAGCTGTCTCAGCTCCTGGAAAACCTTGCTTTATTTTCATCTCACCGCTCCTGATATTGCCACAGTTCAGCTGATAACTTCTGACTGAATTGTGTTGTCATGCCAAGGAGTCAAATACACATTTATTTATTAATTTTTATCTTTTTGTTTTAGGTGTGGAATGGCGGCAGTGATTTCTGTTGGTTTGTGTGAGTATCTAAGCTAGGATCATGCATTAAAGCCATTGTTCGCTTAGCTTAGCTTAGCTTAGCTTAGCAGAAAGACTGGAAAGCAGCTAGCCTGGCTCTGTACAAAGGTCAGAAAATCCTTCGATGGGTACAGGAACTCTTGGAGTGCCCGCTGGTTGCCTGGCAACTGGTCACAGCTAAGAAACAGGGTCGCACATGAACTCCTGCAAAACAACAGTTTTCATACAT
>JASGAT010349859.1:0-17750 GCA_030220025.1 Chelon auratus | reverse complement strand
GCATCACTTCATCTGCCTCTCTTCTTACCCTGATGCCCCCATCACTCTGGAACAGGGTAAATCTGGACTCATCAGACCGCATGACCTTCTTCCATTGCTCCAGAGTCCAATCTTTATGCTCCCTAGCAAGTTGAAGCCTTTTTTTCCAGTGAGCCTCACTGATTAGTGGTTTTCTTAAGGCTACACATCTGTTCAGTCCCAATCCCTTGAGCTCCCTTCGTATTTTATGTGTGGAAATGCCCTTACTTTCACTATTAAACATAGCCCTGAGTTCTACTGTTGTTTTTCTTCGACCTGATATCACCAGATTCCAGGTTTTAATAATGCGTTGGACGGTTCTCAACCCAATTTTAGTAGTTTCTACAATCTCCTGCTTGATGCATGCCAATGATTTGACCCTTCTCAACCCTTCTGACCCATCCCATCTTTTCCACGGCCGCGGTTGTAGCTAATGTAATTATACATATGGCAGAGCATCTTTTGTAATGCCATATTTCTACTTGTAAAATCAACTATATGCAGATGAACGTAAAAAAATCCATAATCATACCGAGTTAGGGTGTTTTCACATCAATATTTTGTTCCAATTAAGTGAGACAATGTTGCATTCAACTTTGGTTCGCTTCGTGTTCAAAGGGCAACTGAGAGAAAGCAGTCGAGACAACGTTTTGACACATTCTCAACACTATGCATTTGCCAGCTATGGAATATTGGATTTCAGGAGATCAGGAAATAATTGGATGAAAAGTATAACATCAGCAGAGAGTATGGTTTACAGGCACTCATTTTTTTTCTGTGGTTCATGTACACGTGTTCTGTATATGAACAACATACTAAGAGGTTGGACTGCTGCTGTCACGTGGAACAGACCTTTATGGTTATTGTACTTTGCTGTTGTAAAAAAATGTCTTATATATTAAAGCAGGTATACACAAGCAACTAGCCTTACAGCATTAGCGTGTGTGTGTTTTGGTTTAAAGTCTCATTTTTACAACGCTGCATTACATTACTCAGAAATAGACTCAGATATTGACACTGTCAAGGGCAAAGCTGGCATCATTAGTGTCATCCTTTGGATCCGTTTGCAGGATAGCACAGCAAGGATCCTGTCATTTTTGCATGATATAGCCTTCCAGCTATCAGTAAAGCAATAAAATGCTCAGTTGTGGGTGTTTCTGAGCAAACTGGTTGCTTTTTTTTCTACGGCTATTTGACCGTTCAGTCAGTATTCTTTGTTATTTTCTGGGTTAGGCAAAACAGATTAAGACAAACACTAGCTGACAGCAGAATAACAAACGGCCAAAATGCTAATTAAGTCATTAGCAAAATGATTTTCTCGATTTGTCTTTCTATCTGAAAAGAGTTGTCAAGATTAATTTACAGCTGGAGAGCAATCCAGCTCTAAATTGAGATGTGTTTTGTATATATGGCCACTAGTATATAATTAAAAGTCATCTAAAAAAAACAAGCCCTTCACAGCCACCCTTCATGGGCATTGTACTGTTCAGAAAATGTTGTGTTTATCAAAGGTGATTTTACTATATAAAGGAACGAATATTTATTTTGACTGCTTTGGTACCTGTCATAATATACACCATTTTAGAACATTTGCTGCTCTTTTAAGTACGCAAACAGCACAAATAAAACAGGCTGACATTTATGTTTTACCAAAAGAAACAAAAGGTTGCATCCTTGAAATGCACTTGAGTCATTTTCCTTCTCCATTTGCTCAATTAGATTTGAAACGTGGATACGGAATTAAAATAAGACAAGCGGATATATCATTTCGCCATATATTTTCTTGTCTCCCCTTACGATCTCAGTCCTCTGTCATATATGTTTTGACATTTCTGCAGCCTCTGGGCTGGTGAACGACCATTTCCGGACTTTGAGTTCACCCACTATCAGCTAAAATCTTGAGCCAAAGTTATCACAGCTTTTTCTGGAGGCGGTGACAGTGACCCCTACGGAGACCTCATCTTGCAGTCCAGTCCATGACATTTAAACCGGCCCCCAGGAAAGGAGCAAATAAACAAAGACGATGAGAGGGGAAGAGCTGTAAGAAGTGGACCCTTGTTTGAAAAAGGGTTCAAAAGTTCTGCAAGGACCAGATGGAATGCGACATGGTCACTTGTTTCTGATCTCCGTTCTCTGTGGGTCCTTGGTTAGAAAAGATAGGACAGCCACGGTTATAAGTTTCTTTTAATTCTACATTTCTATTAAACTATTCCGGTGCTCAGTGACCTAAACAAAGGTTTAAATTAATTTTGCTAAATTCTCTCACGATTTTCACTTGTCCTTCATCTCAAAACAAGCTTGTTTAAAATATGTTTCTGCAGTTCAGTGTACATGCAGTTCACAGAAAAGACACAAAACACAGAAATTCTCAATTCTATGCTTTGCTGACATGACCGTAATTATGAAAAGCCCTCAAGGTTCCCCTAGGAGCACAAACACCTTGATTAATTAATCTCTAGCTTGGTTGTATTATCACGAGGCTTCAGTGTAATGTATAGAGATCATACTGGTTGGGATGATTGAGTGCAGGTTACCTCACACCCTAGAGAGGAGGTCATTTTAAAGTGTCCTTTAGGGGTTCTGTAATTAGACGTCTGGCTAATGGTCTGTGATTACCTTGAGATTAACACAAACGGGAACGTACGATGTGATTTTGTGTTCATATGCTTTTACATTCCATCCTCCAGAATGCTACTTTCCACAAAATAGGACTCGCCAATGGAAAAGGATTCTTGAACTTTGATGAATTTATTTATTTTTTTATTCGCCACAGATCAAAATGAGAAAAGGTTGTTTCTAGCATCTACGTTATCCGAGTCAGAATCTATATTCTATTTCTAAAACTTTCCACAGTGAACTGACCCCCAGTCAAAGCTGTAGAGGCAGCTCCACACGCTGCTCCACACTGAGGCCGGCACCGCTGACAAAAGTAGTTAATATGGAAAAGGGACAGGTGTAACACATTCACAATCTGCAAGTTGACAGGCATGGCTTTCCATTAGGATTTTGTCATCGAGCCAAAAGCCTTATCAGTTTCAGTGAACAGGCCGTGAATTCTGAATTTGGCTTTTTGTTCAGCTGTGTGACAAGTTGTACCTTTCACAAGATGCCAGATCTCTGGAGACCCTGATGCAGTCTGAATCCAAAAACAGCTATAGACCCTGTTTTTGTCTTAACACCTTCTCAATAATCAATACAACATTGTCCGTGCTGCATGGTATATCATTATTTAACACTCTGAAGGAAACAATTGAGAAATTAATTGAGATTTTTCCCAATTGAGAATTTAAATATTAGTCACTTCACAATTACACCTTTTTTCCCCCCAAAGGTTTCGTTTCTTTGGAATTTTTTAAGTTACAGCGCTGAAACAGAGGTTGTGCTAGACTTTTTCGTTGTCTGTCATTTTGACTGACAAGGTCATAAAAATCCCATCACAATTTATTTTAAACTTTAAATGGTTAAAAAAAAAAAAAAAGTTTGGGCTGCCGACTCATCTCGGAATGGGAAAAAAGCTCTAAGACTTTACCGTAGGGTTGAAGTGCTTCGGTGGTATGCAAACCGGTCATTCATATACATATATATTGTGAATATGTATCTGGTTAGCTGACCTCTGACGTCTGCATCAGTATAATTGGTGTACCAGGAAATTGTGCACTAACAAAAGTTCTGCGATGTTTGGAATGCAAACTGCAATTAGAGACAACAGCCAATTAATAACGTCACTTGCCACCAAGTGGTCAGAGGTGTGAACTGTCAAAATGACAGATGGCCTTCAGATTTTTCCATCACAGTTTTTTTTAAAAAAAAAGGTCAATGAAGGAAAATATTCAGTTAACGCGACCCCAGCACTGAAACCCCACAAAGTTTGTTACCGAATTTGATTTCTGATTCGAATCTACAAAGTCGAACATATACTCATCAACTCCGTACAGACTAATGGTAACATTTCAGGGTAGGAACATTTTAATAACGTGTTTACAACTGATCCTGTTCTTCTTGAATTGTCAGTGCATGTTTAAATGTCTGAAAGCGTTATGTACCTCAAAATTACTGAGTGACAAACACTTTGTAACACCACTTGGATACGGGCTTGTGCTTCTGTAATTTGTACACAGTAAGTCGCTGATTATCCCTCTCTGATAAAAGCCTCTAGCAGTCCTGGTAATTATGACTCTTGGTGGAAGTAATGTGTTGTATTTTTAGATCTTCAAAGCTCCAAGAGGGAAAAAAAAACGATGGAACAAAACGTCTCGACTTGACCAAAGAAACCTGTTCAATTTCTGTTTCCAGCCAACACTTCTTGTTACCTAACTGTTCTATTAGTGATTATTATTGTAACCATGACACCATGATAACAAAGACCCCCTAACCCCCATTACGCCACAGTTAAACTGTGACTGGCTCAATCTCGCATGAGCATTTATTTTTCATTCCAAGTGCTGGTTTTTCCCTTAATTCCAAGAGGTAGCAGGGGTGTCATAGTTTCACTGATACATAAGCATACTGTACATCTACAGCATACCTTGAATGCAGATTTGCCTCATTTATGTACAAATGTACAATTTGTCTTCTCTTTCCATTTCGCAGGGCCTATGTCCCTATTTAGCAATGACACTCCTTGGTGGCCATCCCCAGCAGGATGCAGCCTGACACAGACACACACACAAAAACAGTATAGGAACAACTCAAAAAATATGAAGAACAGCACAAGGTGTTGACCTGGCCTTCAAATTCACTAGATCCCAAACTGATCAAGTATCTGTGGGATGACCTACAGAGGCCCCTCCCCTCAACCCACAGGACCCAAAGTCCCCCACTAACAACATTCTGTTGCCAGACACCACAGGACACCCTCAGAAGGACCATGTCCATTCTCTGATGAGTCACAACTCTTCTGGAGGCACAAGGGAGACCTGCACAGTAGCAGGAATAATGTTATGCCTGATCAGTGTACAGTTACTCAGTATCCACTTCATCCGTTATGGATTGGATCCAGATTGGGGATAAGCAGAGTTCTGTATTGAGTTCAAACAAATGGTTATTAAGCCGTGCCAACCTTTCTGGGTTGTATTTAGATTATGATTCATTTATCTTTCATTCATTCATCTTCTGTAACAAGCTGTCATTGAGCGAGAGGCGATGTACACCCTGGACAGGTCGCCAGTCTATCGCAGGGCTAACACAGAGAGACAGACAATAATTCTCTCCACACGGAGAGGTGGATTTGAACCTGGAACCGTCTTGCTGTGAGGCATCAGTGCTAACCACCACACCACTGTGCCGCCCCTAACACAGTCTCTATAAGTTTATTTGACTTTGATCAAACTAGTTGTTCAACAGGTTGCCGTTGATGCTGAAAGAAATGATGGCACTGTGAACATCAAATCCAAAAAGAAATTATCATTTAATATTTTTATAGCAATTTATTATAGATTATAAATCTTTAGAAGTTTTTCTTGGAAGTTTTGAGTTGAAAATGTGGTTCACTGAAGACGTCGCAATGATCTGTTCCTTGTACACGACTCTCCTCCCACATGAAATTGCAAGAACGAAATGATTGAAAATTCACAAATTTTCAAATCAAAATTCTGTGGCTTAACATTTCTTGGTAGTACTTTCTACAATGGGCTTTTCTTTGAATCAAAGCCTACTTAACCAGTGGCAGGATTCAAAACTAGCTTTTGCCTCGGATCACTTTTTAGCAGGCCGTTGGGGAGACCGGGCCAATAATCTCAGATCAGCACCCTTTGACGAGATAATAAGCCTGGCCAGGACCTCCCTGCTTCCATCTTAATTCCTTCTGAACTATCTGAAATAGATCCCTCAATATTCAGTGTGAGCCAAGTCTGCCGTCTTCATTGCGACATCCATCTTTAAAGTTCTTCAAAGTCTTCCATCAGGGTGCATGCCTGAGGGACGGCTCACAGCGGGCCGAATGACCCACATATTCCGTGTTGCCGTCTTCATTCACTTTGGTCTCATGCTCTTTCTCTTTCCATTTACCAGGGCCTATCTGCTCATTTACAGGCTGCTATCTCACAGCCCATCCATCATTCTGTTTTGTGCCATGCAGTGGCTCGGTGTTAATGTATTTTCTCAGGGCTCTCCAACTGCTTTCCCTCACCGGGGGAGACAATCTGTTTTACGGAACCAGGAATTCAAATAACAGGGGGAAAAAATCTACCTGGTTCACTGCAAACTCATCACAGTAATATTGCACTTTGGTGTTACGGCTTTTATCTTTTTCGAAGAAATGCAAATGATTCACTGACAACGAGTTATGTTGGTTTTTCCATACAGTAGAATGTGAAATACAATATCACCTCAGGAGTGATAAACTTAGTTAATCTTGTTAAGGCACTTTCTTAGGGTGTTGGTAAAATATGAGAAAGTAAAACGACTTAACAAAGAGTATTTAGCCAAGACTACAGTATTTACCTTACCTGCTTTTAACGTCTGCACACACTCACCATTTCCCTCAACCACCCCCCTAAGAACAAGCGCGCCCAATCCACAAACGCACAAACCTTAATAGATAACATAATGCAGAGAGAACCTGTTATTTCTCTTAAAACACAATTGACCAGAAAGAATGTGTAGTATATCAATAATTTATAAAGAAAAAATTCTAAACCATTAGCTTGAAAATTTGCCGTTTCGCTGCGGCTGCATTGCTCGTCTCTTTGTGCTTGTGCTTTTTCTTTCTCTCTTATTTGGACAACATAAAGTCAATATTCAGGAATGTTCTTTCAAATCCAGTCTATTTCGAGGACTAAAGAGTCAGTTCAAAAAGTACTCCCAGTCAATATTATTTAATTCACTGCCCTGAATCTCACCTGCTCAATAAGTAATTTCACTCTTTGACACGTACCAATTTTAAGAACTGAGAAAGAATATCTGAATGTCAGAGGTAATAAAAGAGGGAAGGAAGCCTATGTTTGAGATTGATTTAGCCTGAACTTCTGCGTGTGCACCTGGTAAAACAGAAAATTGCACATCAAAGAGAAATATCACTTTAAAGTCCTAAAGGACGTTGTGAATTACAAAGCAAACAATACTGGCATATTGCTTAGTCTTGTTGCCAGGAGTCTTATCAGGTCATTTTAAAGTGCACTCACATAACCACACGTCATGTCTGGCTGTCTTCATCTGAAGGCCGCTTGACACTGCAACCTGTCTGTGTGTGTCCAGCCAGTCTGAACGCTGGTCCGTCTGTACGGAGAGACACGGGCATCTGTCAGTTCAAAATACTCAAACTGAATCAAAGTGAATCATGGCATCAGCCCCTCAGCATTTGTGCTGCATGTCTCTCTCTTTTTGTGTCTCTCCCCGACTCTCACCCTCATGACTTTACAGTTTTTTTTGTTTTTTTTTGTTCTTGAGAAGAGAAAAAACAGGATAGTTTGCTTAAAGCTTTTGACACAGATACGATCTTAAATGGCACAGACTCGACGGAATGCATTAGCCTCACCTTAACTGTCCTGAAGAAGCAGCAACAAAGCAGGCCAGCATGGCAGGCCGTAGGAACACTGGCAACCGAGAAGAGAGATTGGATCAATATGGAGGTAAATCAGAAAGGCTGTTAGCCCTAGAGCAAGACAATGGAAAGCAACTTTAAATCCCCACACTGGGAGGATTAGAAAATCCTTGGCTTAGCACAGCATGGCCAAGCAGCCCTAAACCTAGATGACAAAAGGGCCATGTATATGATATATACTGTATTTACACCAAAATGTATGACATTATACAGTATATACTGTCCAACACTACATGAACATTTTCTGATTAACTGAAGTCATCTGAGGTCATATAAGTCAGTCATAGCATATCAAAACAAGATTTTTCATACATGTACAACAATAGTACAAGGCTCATGTTAACACAGTAGTTTCTGATAATGCTCCTTTGGAAGCAGAACACGGCAACCAAGGCTACTGCCCTTCAGTCTGCAGCAGCTTACAGAAACAAGTTCTTCTTGAATTCAGCCACAGTTTGAATTTTATTAACTTATTTAACCACAAAAGACATGTATCAACACCAGGAGGAAGAATGTTTATCTTGTGTGGATTAGCAACCAGATACGTCTCTGGTTAGTAGAGCCCAGGTGCATATTATTATATAGGAGTGATTTTACTAAATGATTACTGACATATTTAATATAAGTCTCTTAGCCTTTATTTACGGCCTGTTTTGGATGTAAAAACAGACGCTAAAATGAATTTAATTAAACTCAACAAAACAAAACATGCCGGCCTGGTTTTCACAGTAAAGTATGGGCTTCCCAGTTGACAATGCTGGAGAAAACTGGGCCATCTCTAAAAGTAACTGCTGATCCCACGCACAGGGAAGTGGGGATTCCTTATTATGGATAAAACGGTAGAGACGAAGTCCCCAAAATAGATTGAATTGCATTACTTGGTTAAGGTTAGGCCACTGGTTCTGAAACTGAGGAATGGGCCAGCCAGGTGGGAATATAGGCACTGTGGGTGGATGTGGATGTTCATAAAGACATTCATAAAAAACTGTGGGGTGGACCACTGGTTGAGATGAGAGATAGTCGTTATGGTTTTAGGAATCCAACTATGGGGTGTAAACCTGTTCTCAACACCTAACCTTTTCTATGACCTACTTCCTGTGCTGACATGTTTTTTTATGTAGTTAGAGCAAATTAACAATGGTGCTGTGTAATAGTTGTAATCTAAATTTAACACATCTAAGTTGTGAAACATTCTAGTGACTTTTGACAATATACTACTGAGCATAATGCTCCAATAGTTATTACTGTATCCCCAGACATTCATGGTCTGCTTTCTGCACTGCTGCTGCAGCACAGAGATTGCATCCTGCCAAAGATGAGAATCAAATCCAGACACTCTCCCACTCGAGGACATTCCAGGAACAATTCCTGAAGCGAGATCTGGTTGGATTTCAATGTGCGATTCAAATTCTTTTTCAAAATAGTCTGTCATTCAAACAATCCACAATGCAAGTCCTGAGCTCCTACAGCAGCAAAACACATGAACCACAGGATAAACCTACCTCCAGCCTGGACTACTGAGGCTTTTCTTCTGGACATACAGGCTTTGTGTGATCACCACACACCACTGATCCAAGGACTGAAACAGAGATGGTTTTCAAGTCTAATTCCATGTTTCTTCCATGCCAGTTGCACCATGAGTTTTGGACTTGCATATGACGCTGCCCACAGTGTTTTTTGGAAATCTTGTACTGCCTTCTAGGTTTAATAACATCATATAAAATTATTACTTCTCTTAGCTTTTGAGACAGATGGGCTATGTATCTTTATCAGGACCAAAGCTATTTCAATGTTATCATAGCTCCTAAAAGTGAAACTGCATCTGGCGCTAGTGATTTAAAGAAAAACAGCAGTGAAACAGCACAAAAAAAGCTTTTTAAGAATAAGTTACACATGAACATTATCACTTTCATTAAATAAATCTACACCAGAAAATGTATATTAAGATATTAGTTAACACAGAGATTCAAAACACTGACTTTCAGACCAGCTACAAGCTATTATGCTATGTTATTAGGGCTGCGTTGCAAAAATCTATTTGCAGATTTACACAAATTGATCTGGATAATTTTCAGATTTAATCCGGATTTTGTAAAAAAAATAGAAAGTCATGTGAGACTGTTTCCGCTCGGCAAATCTCGCGAGGCCGTGCATCAAGATATATCCATATGTGAGGGAGATCCAAAACACGAGTGGAAGCTACAGCCCCGTGAACACCGACAGACCTTAAAGTTGACTGGATTTAAACAGTATGACAACAGAGAAGAGCTGGACAAAAGCAAAGTTGTGTTAACTAGAGGTAACTGTGATGGAATTACCAAAAATCCCTGGAACTGTTGACAACATTAATGATATGAAAAGTAGTGATACCCAGCCCTACCAGACATATATATATATGTATATGTCCAGAATGTATTAATTTGTGCTGCTTACAAGGTACAATGTTGAGTATGTCGTTGTGACTGTGGTCTGCATATATTATAACATGCATCATGCAGACAGAGGTGAGATGTGACAGGTCAGTCAAATGTACAGCCCCCTGTGTGTTGGGGCTTTAAAAAGGTTTAATGTCCCGTCATTGGACACTTCTTTTCTTCTCTCTGTAATTATTATTTCATGTACGAGCCTGTGGCTAATGGGACAGAAAGAATACACCGTATGTGGAGAGTGATAAGTGCTCAAGGAGATCTTGAAGCTTGTGTTTCCCAGAATTGGGGTGACTTTTCATCGGCGTGTACATAAAACGCGATACTAACTGCAATAATACCCGGGCTCTGCCACACACTCGTGGCTGCCAAGATAAAAACTGAACGCACGCCATGTCTTTGATCTCCTCCAGTGTGAGCGCCAAAGATAGAGTGACGGCGCCAGCCCGGATGCTGCGTTGTGATGTCACCGCTGTTTATCTCTCAGCCAGCCGTGATGTTTAATTTATTGGTAGGAAGGTCAAAAGCACTGACTTAGCTTAAAACAATAATCATCTATTTTACTTTGTGCTGTCTACAACAGGAAATTGCATTGCATATTGGAAACATCATTCATATTTCAGAACAAACCAAACAAGGGATTTCATAGGACATTTACAGTACAACTCCATACATTACCAAAGCAATTTCTGCTCATATGGAAATTTGATTCTACAGAGACAACACAGTCAATTTGCTCCTGTGTGATAACTTGGTTTGTTTTGATGACCTCTGCTTGCCCCCTGCCTGCAAGTCCTACTTCATTTTCCACGTATTTGTGAATATAAACAGACAAAACGTGGCAATGGTTAAATTGGACCGCAAAGCATGTTTTGTTGTTTTCTGTCTCTTATTCTCCCCGGGATGGACAGCTTCTATTAAAGCAGCTCGCTAGAGCGAACGATATTAAGTTCCGCGTCTCACACCACTTTCATGCACTCTGGCTGTGTTGTGATGGGCAGTCGTGCAGAACTTGCTCAGTGAAGCCGTTTGAACCTCGTCTCCTGGGGAAATGTCTAGGATGTGTGTAATGCCTGCCAGTCACATGTGTAGCCTCTCAGATGGTGTCCTTCCCAGGCTTGATGTGTTGTGTTTGATACCAGGCAGAATACTTGTCACGCCCCCAGGGACATCAATTATTGTTAGGACTGTTTTCACATCGAAAAAGGTTCACATAGCTTTAACCACATACAGAATACATGTGTACTTCAGGTTTAGTGTTCAACTGTCTGGTTTGTGCAATTTTATTTTTTTTTAGCATTTTGCTGAAAATGGATTCTTCAAACATTATTTCTAAGTCAATTTACCTTAACCGAAATAACTTATATAGTCCATAATTCATATATATTTTAAAGCAAAGGTAATACTTCCCTATCTTAACATATACCTGAATATATAGACTGAAAAACATTTCAGTAATCATTGGGCTGTCAAAGTCAATGCATTAACACAAATTCCTTTTAACGTCACAAATTATTGAAACACGTTACTATGACCTAGGCCCGGTTTGAAGGTTAGGAAATCAGGAAGTGATCCAAGCAATTGAAAGAAAGTGGGGCATTTATGAATATGAGTTCTCTTCTATACTTGTTTTCTTGTGGACTTGTGAAATGTCATCACTTGCTACCCATGTACTGCTCTAATTCAAAGTAAACTGTTGACTTTCAACTTAACTGTGCTAGCTAGCGTGTTTATAAAGCTAAGCTAGTTCACGTTACGTCTGCAGTTGCTTTCTCCAGGTTTTGACCAACTCTCTTTAAATAATGTTAAATCTCCATGGTCTAAAAAAAAAAAAAGCACAAATATCGGGTTTTAAAAACCCGGCGTTATCGCCATCAGGTTAAAGTACGGAGCAGCTTAGCGACCCCTGTGTGTGGAGGGTCCGGGTGGAGGTGGCCTTGGAGAGGGGAGGGAGGGAGAGACCCTTTTGGGAGTACACTTGCACAACACTGTTTGAGATGTGCAAAAATATTTCCAGTTCGTTATGAGACCACAGTGGCGTAAGTTAGACCCTGGCGGTTAGTATTAACACTGTATGGGAAACCCTGTGTGTAATGTATTTGTTTAGTTGTGTTTCTTGTACTGACAACATTGTTTTAGATAAACTTTATTCATCCACAAGGGAAATTTGCTTCTATGGATGCATGCTGTTGGTTTAAGGTGCGCCACTAAAGTTTCAAGTTGCGCTCTTTAAATGTTCTAGTAAGGAGCATAGTGCTCTCAGTAAAATAATTTAGTACGCAGTCCTGCTTTCTGGAGCATCAGTTTGCACACTTTAGTTGAGTTTGCATATAATAATAGCCAAGTAATAACAGCACTAGTATGTGGAAAGGTATATGGATGTATCAAACATTTACATCTCAGCAATTTATAGAAAGAAACAAGATTGCATGTCTCCTGTCATCAACCTGCTTGTGACCATCTTTATAAAACACAGTGGATTTGAATCAATGAGCAGTGCGGTGGAGACACTGATTGCAGGCCCAGGACAGGAAAGGGACAGCACAGATTGCTACCTGCGTGTGCAGATGGTGTTGTGTCAGTGGTTCAACTTGTTTCTTGCTCAGTGTGATGCATGTTCTCAACAGGCACTGGTGGCAGAACCACAGAACGTAAGGAGCAGGCGGAGCTAAATCAGATTAGGCCTTGCCAGAGAGCCAAAAGAAAGCATCCGAAGCTGCGGAAGAACCTGTTGTGCAGCTGCAATTTACCTTAGGGGAACCTCTTCTCCTTCTGCCTCCAAGGCTTAAAGTAGATCTGTGTTCAACTCTAAGTCACATTAGGGGCACATGGTCTATTTATACTTGTGCTCCTTCCATAATGGGGTATGCAAAACCAACAAAAAGTCAGCATTTTGTCTGACCTTATGAAACCAAAAAAAAAAAAAAAAAGCTCTCTCTGTCCCCAATGTCAGGCTAAATAGGAAGCCGGTAGAGATGAGCAGTTCTGCATGACAATGACAGCGAAGTTATCCGGGGTGACAGTACAAGAACAAGTCAGCACTGCTACCATATGAAAAGGCCAGTGTGTGCAGCTTGCCTTGTGCACCCACGCATGTTGAGACCATTACCGCTGCCGTCCATCTTGTGGGGTTGTCATGGTCAAGTCAAGTCAACAGCGGGGCGAGTCCTCGTGAGCCCAATAACAGGACAGCAATTAGACTGAATAAATCCTAACGATGGATTCGGCGACATCGTCAAAGCGGATGCAGGCAAACAGGACGGCCGGAGCCCTGTCCAATCGGTAAGTGGATGTCATGCTTTAAATGTCAGGTCCCGATCTGGGCCAGTGGTAAACTCTTAAGAAGGCATGTGAGGCTATTCAAAACCAAACACACATAAATTCTCTAAAAGCTGACTGTGGACACACTGAGCACACCAAGGCAAACGTGAGAAATAACATCTCTTGAAATCACGCTAGCTAAGAGAAACTGTTTTAACTTTGACATTTGACAAACAAGAACCTTAAGTCTAACACAATACTGTCTGCTGTTTCACTGTAGTGGCCGTTGAGTGTTTCGTGCTTTCATTTCCCAATCGATGTGACCTTGAATGTGATCTATACACAGCCAAACGCCTCTCTCAGTTCATTCACAATCACAGCCACCACTGCTTACCGAATGAAGCTTTCAAAGTCACAAACACAGCTCGCTGCATTTTCCAAGCAGTGACTCACCCTTTCAGATTCAATATTTCTCTTGCACAGTGGAAACAGGTGTAATCATTTAACAAAAGTACTTTTTTTTATTTTTTTCTGGGCGCACTCAGGGGAAAGAAAAAATATTGCCATCAAAATGATTTTGGGGCTGCATATTAACAAATTAATCATGACCTTGGCTTTGTCTTGATTATGACTGATTTCTTCCGAAAGAGGTGCAAAGTGGGAAACAACATTACCGGCAAACTATGATAAATTGGATAAAAGGGAGTCTGGCAGTGTCTAATTTAAGATATCTACATTTACAAAAAATAAAAATGTCATTTGGCTGAAATAAAAAAGTTTTTGTCTTATTGTAAAATTGACACCTAAAATTGTTGTGTCAACCTGCAGAGCAGTGACCCTCTGAGCGTTGGTAACAGACAGGGATGTAGGGACGAGGAAGACAACTGACGAGGAAGTTTTAAAATGAGTAGACTGAGCACGTAGCCGAAACTAATCGACTGTATTTGTTTCACGACTTAATATGAGTCTGGTAACACACTACTGAGATTTCATTATAGGGTGTGTGCTTTGTTGATGTGTATAACTGCACTGATGTTACTCTTTTGTCCATCACCGCATAAAAACCACTCAAATGATTTGATTGGCCCTGCAGATGTTGGCCAGAGCATAATCAGTTTCCAACAGAGGGGTTCCAGACCGGCTTCCCATATTTGTGGGTGGGAAAGTTGGTCTGTCTTCCGGGCTACAGCTCCCCTACACCAAACCCAAACCTAAACATATCCATTGTGCGTAAGTACTTTATGTTTCGTTACCTGCTGAGCCTTTCTCTTAAGGGTCAGGGCAGAAGTGACAGTGTAAGTAATCTTTCGGACACCCTACATAAAGCTAATTGTCGTCGAGCACTTTACCAAAGGCAGAGCAGCACTAATCTGCTGGTGTGTCAAGGAAAAATAAAGGGACCGTTAAACAAAGGTTTGACAGTGACGCTAGCCT
Organism: Chelon auratus; assembly: GCA_030220025.1. Lineage (NCBI taxonomy): Eukaryota > Metazoa > Chordata > Actinopteri > Mugiliformes > Mugilidae > Chelon > Chelon auratus. The sequence goes on along the minus strand of JASGAT010349859.1, from coordinate 3,071 downwards.
AAAACCAGCCAGGAATCATGAACCATGAATCTGGGACGCTAACAAATGGAGAAGAAAGTCCAACAGCGATTTATAAATCTGCAAAAAAAACCCCAAAGTAATCAGGACACCCGCAGTTACAGACGCTGAAAGCATGCGGGTCAGTTGTAGGTAGACACCACACAACTGCTCTTAATTACTGCTGTCTGCGGTTGGTCTGGAGCAGAGCTGACAAATGAGTTCTGTTATGCATCCTGGACCGAATAAATCGTTACGAGCAAGTCATGTTTGGGTTCAACTTGATAAGATGGATGAGTCATTTGGTATATCCCTAAAGTTATGGCTCACCCTCATCCTCATGCACATCCATGGCTAGCCCCAGCCCCAGACGACCCCGGCCATCAAAGCAAATTAAACCCAGGTAAAATCAATGTCAATCAGGGAAGAAATCTATGGAGGGAGCCTGAAGAGAACACAAGGCTAACACAAAGACAAATGATGCAAAAAGAAAAAACAGCAATCCCATAACGCAGCAGTGCAAGTACTAATGAACACAGCGAATGTCTAAATGTAGCTCCAGCCACCAAAGCCTAGTTTGATAATGGCATAAATGTCAGAACACTAGCCTTCAAACTCCAAAATGGCAAGTCAAAGTGCGTGAGGTTTAGAGAAAGTGAAAAGGATAGGGACACATCAAACACTCTTGCAGTCATCAAAGGCTATATGTGAGTCAAGCAAGCTGTAAATGCAGCTTAAAGTGGTTTTGGCCAGAAATAAATGGACAAGACAACAATGAGAGTCTTTCTGGTGGATGCCTGATAGAATGAAAGGATTGAACTAAAAGCCTGCACACACTGAAGGCTGTACCCAAGGTGTAAAAAGGTGCAAACAACAAGGAACTAGGCAGGTGATGTTTCGAGAACAGTGGTTCTTGTCATGTCGCTCAGACATCCATTGTCATACTTCAAACCCTCCCTCCCCACTTTCCAACCACTTCCTTCATGCAAACTCCTCCGAGCTGCGACGAAAAGGTACTCATGTGTGAACAGCAAGTCATCTATAAAGAAAGTTGAGAGTTTAAAACAAACAAAAAAGTTCCAGGATAAAGTTAACTGAGGTACGTATATGGGAATTAACTGAATTCTTGTACTAAACACAGATGTTGTTTTAGGAAATAAACTTGACGAGCAAAGATTGTTTACTGTCAAACTCACATTTTAGAATTCAATATTCAATGGCATGCAGACGTATCCTTTTCCTCTGTACTGGTTTAAACACGCCACATAATGAAATCCCAACGCCATGTTACTAATTTTCATATCAGCTGTTCCATTCCAGAATGCTGTTTCCAGTGGTTAAAATGTTCCTGATGGTGTGTGAATGTGTACGGACTGTCTACTCCTAAAAAAAGACAGTATTCAATATAAAGGTTAATTTGCAGATATACATCCAGTAGCAAAGGTAGGTACCATAATGTTATACTGCTGCAGAAAGTCTAGGGTAGATGGACAGGTGAACAAAGTTACTTTGACTCCTGTATTTAAATCTCTACTTTTAACCATGAGGCAAAGTTGCAGCTACTGATGTAAAGGTATGATGTGCAACAAAAGTAAGCTCTGTTAAGTCTCAGCTCTGATGCACTAGAGGTGTGTGGGGGTGTATTTTTCTGCAGAGCACGCTGCCTTCTGCTCGTATTTTCTTATTCCTGTATTGCTGTGTTCAGGACGTGTCTGGCCTTTAACCTCCGGGCAGTGGGTGTGTAGCCTCCGTTAAGTAACAGTGCGCAGGGTGCAAGTGCAGGACTCATGGAAGTGTAAAGAGTGTCAGGTCTGTTTGTCTGTTTGGCCAACTGCTGAGCCGAGCTACGCAAACACGGATATAGAGCGGAGAGGCCAAGGCGAACGGGATCAAGCGTCTTTTTCAGCTGCATTTACACAAAATCCAGCAATGTGCCCCCCCCCCCTTCCATGGGACCGTCCAGAGGTGAGGGTGCGTTTATTCGGGCTTTGGAGTGTAACCTCTGTGAAACAATGTGAAAAATAATATTTTCCTTCTCAGTTGCCAAGCCGGGGAGGATGGGCCGTGTCTGAATGTTTGCAAAGAGAGAGTGACAAATGCTACCAATTATACTGTACATCCACCAGTGGGCAGGAACATTTACCTGGCTGTGTATTTACTTTTTACTTTTAAAAAGTAACTGGAGATATGCATCTGTCCACATCTCGCAGAGTAAGGCTGCAGTCAAAATAAACCCACAAAGTTCATGTTCTCCTTCCGTTGCTGCCGTCCACTTGAGTAAAACGCAACTACGTCCATCCAAGAAGCCACAGAGAGCAGTTGAAAGGCTAAACTCTTAACTCAGAATGTTTGCAAGAATTTAATTTCTTGCTCATCTGCCAATATGTTACCAATACACTGTGGATGCTCAACATGCAGGGTTGTGATGGGACTTTGTTCAGTATAAATGTTAATTTTTCTTTCAGCTTCCATTCTGTCCTGTAAGCCATTAAAAGCGGAACATTTTCAGTTTTCAACTGGATGTATGTAAATACTTTTTATATTTCTCATATGTATTAGTCATATTATCGTAGCTCACGGTACCTGTGCCCTGCTGATGTTGCAGGTTGCACTTGTACTCGGCTGACTAAACAGAGAGCAATGGTTATTGATATTTGTTGTGTGCCTCCCGGGGATTTCTGCTTCAATAGATAAAATATTTTACATATAATTCCCTGTGATAATTTTAACCTTTGGCTGCAAACACTAATCCGTGTAGTTTATAATATAGCGCAGCCAATGTATTCACATTTCCAACTTGTACGTGCGTAAGTCTAGTTTGCATTTGGAGTGAGAATGTGTGTATTTGTCTCAATTAACCCTCGGCGCCGTGCTGTAGAAGCATCCAGCCTGCTTTCCACTTTTTCAGCATTTCTGGAGCGACCATTGAAGGGCAGCACTGGGGTCCGTGTACGTCGCCGTCATTCGATTTCCGTTCTCAGATGGGAAATCCAAAATCGGACAACGAGTCTTTTTCCGTTTTTCGTTTTGAAATCGGAAAACGAAAAACGGACAACGAGTCGTTTTCTGTTTTT
>JASGAT010349857.1:0-16864 GCA_030220025.1 Chelon auratus | reverse complement strand
CAAAAAAAATAAAAATAAAACATTATGCCCCTGGCAATAATCCGTCGCCAGCACAGTGGCATAAATATACAATAACAAAGATACCAATAAAAAAGGCAGAGAAGAGTAGCTGTTCCGTCCTCACCTCTCCCTCTGTGGACTCCAGCTGTAGGTCCTTGCGACCGTTGACCTTCAGCGTCCCCTTGGCAGCGTTCACCTCCACGCCTCTGGGAGCCTCCATGGTCAGCGTTCGCGTCGGAGACTCCAGCCTGACAGGAAAATAAAATCTGAGAGATTCAGCAGATGAACCCATTGATTTATTCTGCTTATACTGTCAGGACGCTTACATTATTAAAACGTTGCCGTTGAGTTTAATTTAACAGCTGAGGATACGGGATTCACTCAAGGTTACATTGATTGTTATTCAGTCCACAGTTTACGATCTTTGTGTAATTACTTGTTTAGGGCCGGTTGATGGAATTCACTCATAATATTTGTTTCATAACAAACCAAAGGGAGCAATGCAATTAAAAATGCATTCAGAATACCTAATATTTAAACAAAACAAACCAGTTTATTGATATTTGAGGTTAACCCGTGCTGCATAAGTGTGTTACTGCCGTTAGCCACGGTGATGACTTTTCCACCTGTGGAATATTAAAGCTGCTGCTCAGGTTTAAGTAGCTCACCTCATTATTCTGCAGCAGCATGGCCATCTTAAACTGCCCATTATTGTATCAGCTGATTTTGACCTTCAGCAACACTGAGGCTAATGCAATTTGCATTTTCCTCCCGTCGACTATTTGTTTACACAGGGAAAGATAAGTGTGGCAGCCAATCAATGTGGAATTTGTTTTCATAACTCATAACCGTTTCAAATGGATTTTCTCCGCCACCCCCCCATCTTCCCCAAATCTGTTTTCAATGAATTTAAATTGAAGACTTTAAGGCGCCGCCTTTAAATCGCTTAAATCTCCATACCCTGAAAGTGACACACATTTCGGATTATGCATAACTGAAATAAGAGGGAAAAGCAAATGAATTTCATCTGCATTTGAAAAGCCTGTCAGTAGACGCAGTTTGAAGAGAATCTGTGAAATGTGCCTTTGACCTGTTTGTGCTCTAGACCTGTAGTAATAAATAAGCTTTCTTTTTTTTCCCCTCCCTCCAACAGTGATCACATTATGCCTGGGATCAACACACACTGTTAGGACGTGTTTGATATGTATTTTGCTTATTTTAGTTCCACACATTTTATTCTGATCCAAGAAGACATTTGATGATTTATAAGTGAAAATATATTAGATTAATTATGTTAAAAAAAAAAAAATAAAACCATCTCCCGTAGCAACAACACACGCACATTTCTTCTCCTGGGCCGCAGCATTTCATTAGAAGAATCTTTGTCCGAGTGCTTCGCATGTTTTAAGAATTATTTCCCAAGAATCCACTGATTATCCTCGGCTTGGACGGAGCACTCATTAAAAGGCCCATTTAAAAATCTCGGCTCTGAGCTGTGCAGCGGGAACTCGGTAATATATGATGCATGTGTGTGTGATATTTGCACTCCATTCAAAGCCGTTCTATCATCGCCGCTGCACACACACAGACTGGGGAATTGTGCCAGAAGACAAAGTGCCCAATTTCCATGAGTGCTTGTTTGAGACACAGTCCAGAATAAAGCATTAAATGAATTAAATTAAATTAAAAATGCCTCTTGGGTTTTGTAACCATTGCAGACTGATTCCATTTTCATGTATGCTTGCGGTCAACAGAGGAATGAAGTCACATTTCACTTAACCAGTAACCACTAATGAATGAAATATCATTTAAAACGCACCGGCGGCTAGTCGGAACTATCTTACACATGTTACATTACACAATTTTAACCCAGATATTAATGATTATTCTACTAAATATGATATTCTGATCCACTGAAAATGCTAGTTTTAAAAGCTTTAAAATGATACAGCAGGTAAAATAAGTATTGAACAGGTCGCCATTGTTCTAAAGGTGCTACTGACTTGAAACTTATGTCGGTAACAACCCATGCAGCCCACACATGCAAAGAAATCAAACCTTAGATGTCTATAAATTAAGTTACGTGTTAAAAAATGGAGGAAAGGAAGGAAAAAGTATTGAACGCATGAAGAAATGGAGCCAAGTCAGCCAGCTGAAATCTATCAGCACATTGGCATGAGTATGTCCTTTGAGTATACAACGTAATCCTGCCCTTTGTCAGTGCAAATTAATATCAGCTGGTTCAGGTCCAACTGATGGCCTATAAAAAGGCGTCTCATTGCCAAGGTGTCACACAAGAAACATCTCATGATTGGTAAAACCAAAGAGCTCTCTCAAGACCTTTGCAACCTTATTGTTGCAAAACATACCGATGACGTTGGTTACAGAAGGATTTCTAAGCTTGTGAATGTTCCAGCGAGCACTGCTGGGGCTATAATCCGGAAGTGGAAACAACATCATTTCACCATAAACCGGCCACGACCAGGTGCTCCTCGCAAGATTTCTGACAGAGGAAGTAAAAGAATTATGGGAAGAGTTGTTCAAGAGCCAAGGACTACTTGTGGAGGGCTTTAGAAATTGAAAGTAGTGCACTCAACAGCCATGGCCTGTATGCACACTCACCACGCAGGACTCTTTGCTGCACAACATTTAGACAAGCCTGTGGGAGAATATAGTCTAGGCCAGATGAGAGCAATATTGAACGCTTTGGATACCATAATGCACATCATGTTTGGAGGTGAAATGGCACTGCACATCACCCCCAAAACACCATACCAACAGTGAAATTTGGAGGTGGGAACATCATGGTGTGGGGCTGTTCTTTTGCATACGGACGTGGCAAACGTCATATAATTGAAGGAATGAATGAATGGAAAAATGTACCGAGACATTCTTGATAAAAATCTGCTGCCGTCTGCCACGATGATGAAGATGAAACGAGGGTGGACATTTCAGCAAGACAATGATCCCAAACACGCAGCCAAGGAAACTCTCACTTGGTTTCAGAGAAAGAAAATAAAGCTGCTAGAATGGTCCAGCCGATCACCTGACTTTAATCCAATAAAAAATCTACGGAAAGACCAAAAGATCAGAGTTGGTAGAAGAGGCCCATGGAACCTTAAAGATTTCAAGACTGTTTGTCTTGAAGAATGGGCCAAAATCACAGTATGAAGTTCTTAATAATGTCCATGGAAGGGTCCTGAAGGAAGTAGGCTGTTATGGATTTAAGGACATTTGAGGCTGATCTGACGCAGAGCTTTGTTCCTGTAACTGTACGCTAGCTTGTAGACAAGCGTTAGGAACTGTACATGTTCTGTCGACTTACTATCACTTGACTACACAGTCACTGTTAGCCTGCCATTTGAGAGGCATACTTATTTAACTCTAGCTACATTTCCATCCAAATGTGACACAGATTTTCACCAATCCTTTGAGTATACAAGGCAAATCCACTAAAGTTTTGAGGGTATCGCAAAACAGCAGGAGGCTTTAATGTGTCTATGCAGAAGAAGAGGAAATCATTAGACGAGTCTGGACACCAAAATGAGTTTTGTTTTGTTTTAAAATGTCGCAATGCCCTAAAACTTTCAGACCATTAGGCGGACTGATGAGGCCATCAGTTACCTGAAAGAATGCTTCACCCTCCTCCGTACCAGAGCTGGTTGTATCCAGGATATTTCAGGGCTCCCGGTTCCATCTACACAACAATAATATGGAAAGCCCTAACAGGAGATAACTTATGTGGTATTTGCAGTCATAAAGGCTGTTTATGACAGGCTCTCCCATTCTCTGAGAAACCTGACCGAGCCTTTTTTACTGCATTCGAGCTGACCTTTACATCCACAGAAAGGTCACCGTATCGCAGAGCTATGGAGGAAAAAGCCGCTCTGGACCTAATGTGCTGATGACCGCAGATGATGCCAGAGTGGAAGAGCATGGTTTGAACACTGCACATCTGCTGTTTGCTGAGTGGATTCCAAAGGTGAAAGTCAAGTATATTTTTATAGGTCAATATCACATACAGTGTTCCAATGGGCTTTACAGACCAACAGCAGCCCTGGTTTTACGATACTATGTGAGACGAGACGAGACAAGACGAGACGAGGGGATGCAATGTGATAAATATGCCCTTTCAGATGTACTTATACACTGTGGCATCTTACCCATAAGTTAAAAACTCAAGCTATTAATTTCATCTCCGTAACTGCCTTGGTAAATACCACACTATTGCATTTATTGTTTATATGCCACATGGTTGTACCACCTATACACAACATACATGATGGTTATCATCATCAGCTTCTTAAGTCTTCTGTCAAAGACATATTATCAGCACTACGCATTTGGCAATTTGATGGGATGAGAAAGAAGGACTCAAAACATGTAAAACATACTTATCACCAAGGATCTTACTTGCCAATCTGACAGGGTCTGAACCTAAATTTAAACCAATTATTTCCACTGTATGTGGCTGTGTTGTTTTCAGTAGACCAGACATTTCTGTGATGGTGAAACACGAGCGTCGCAATGACAAAGAAACAATATTTCTCTGCCGCCGCCAAATCAAGGCTGGGGAAATGCGCTCCTGACCAGTGCTAAGTGGGACCAAGAAGAGCTGTTTTGCTCTGCCTTTATCTTCGTAATGAACCTGTCACTCTTGTGTGGACACAGTTGCTGCAGAGACTCAACTGGGAGGTCAAACAAACTCTGAACCCGAAGCCCAAGGAGTAGAAAGTTGCATAGAAAATAAAATGAAAAGCTTTTTTCTTTGCTCTGCGATGCTGGGCCTGGATATGCACCATGTGATGTCTGCACCATGAGCAACCAGAGCACCTTCAAATCCTCTGCTGCTCACTGTCAGGCTTGTCTCACCACAGATTCCTATGTGGCTCTAAGCAGCAGTTTACACCCTCCAAATGCTGGAAAAAGTTTATTCTTGCCACAGCTGAGACCTGGAGACTTTCTTGTCTGACTTCCATCTGTGCTCCATAGATGTCAGAAGAATAGACACGGTCTCCTAGAGTATACAAAACTAGATGACAGAAGTATCACACTGAAATCTGCTTTACCAGGAATAACATCACAGCCTTTACCGCACTGGCTCTGTGCCTTTTCCGATTGATTTGATACGTGTGCATTAGGAATTAGAAGCTTTTTTTGTCAGAATGAAATACAAAATTATGTAACTGACATAAATATTATCATATTCAAGTCTGTCATTTCTGGTTGCAAGCTGCTGCTCGTGCTCGTCAGATTAAGTAGGTAGGTTGCTGAGGCATTAAGATGCTCAGAGCCAAATTTTCTGCAATTATCTGTCTTGATTCTTCTTCAAACTTGGCCCCAGACAGTATTTTTGTGAAAGGAACTGAACTGAACTGAGCTGCAAAGGTCACGGTGAGGTGAAGGAGCTGATCAGAGGCTTACAAGAGCTATGACAAAAGGTAATGAAGCTGTGAGCCCAGAGCAAGACATGACAAGCTGACACGTCCCTCCAGCTGGACAAGCTCCACTTTATAACTGCACTGCTCTTGTTTGTTGTTGAGAGACTTCAACGTCATGAGTTCTCCTCTTGATAATAGACTGTGTAGAAAAGATGGAAGTAACAACTGTGACCCATTGGTTTGTGGGCTATTGTTTTGAAGCCTTCATTTTGGCATGTGACAGTCAATTATTCTTTTTCTGGAGCCAGAAGTGATGAGACCAAACCTAAAGGTTGGTTGTATAGTTGTTGCACAGACTAGTTGATTAGTTAACTTCAATGTTGTGCAATGACGCTTTAAGCAGGAAGTTGACTAGTCACTGATCACATTATAATGACAACAGGGACGCCTCCGAGAAGACAGGTTCGGAACCCAGTGGGTCATTGCACCAAACTAGGTTTAGGTTTGCACTTTTTTTGTCTTTTAGTTTATAAAGTGTTGATATAGTACCTCTTATTTCTGTTCAAGTTTTTTAAAGTTATGTTAATTTTCCTGCAGGCATTAGAAAGGTTTATCTTTCCTTGTAGTGTATTTGTTTTTCCTGAAGTTAGTGCAAGCAAGTCCTACAATTACTTACATGATACTGCCTTAAAAATGTATGAATATTGAGCACTACGCAGGTATCTGCAAGAAGAAAACAAGAATATATGCTGTCTAGTATCATAATCCATGTAGAGTTTGTCTTCTGGGAATAACCCATTCAGAGTACCCCAATGTTTGAATGCCACAACTACAAGAGATGATTGAGGAAAACATGAATGAAATCCTGTAAACACTAAAACATTTATAAGACACAAATAATATGTAGTTATTGAACTCATTATAGTGAATTATTTAGAGGTGGCATGACAATGAGAAACAATGATAGACTTGAGCGCCTGTGTACACTGAGAGGAGAGCAGGTGCTTCAAAGAGCAGGAAGATCTCAGGTGGGTTTCTTTGATTTTGTATCCGCTCTGTTGATCTCCCAGATTACTGTTGGCTTGCAGAGAAATAAAAACACTTCACGAACAGAGCGAAAAGAAGGGTGACGTGGATGCCAGCCAAGCCACGTTGTATTCATCCAGAAAGGTTTGCTGATAGGTGGCACACAATTTGCAAGGAGGGTTGAACTTGTCATGGGGAGAAATTTATTACTATACTGCTGATGTAAAGGCTGAGAGCTGCGTACATAAACAATGCAAAAGCAACTTGAACATAAATGTTGGGATAGGAGAATCAGATTTTTAAATCTGCTGCATCCATTGGATGTAAGGTGGAAATTAATGTGTACACCTTTGTGTTTGAATGTTTTCTTTTCTGGATAGTCATTCTTCTCTGATGCTGTCGCCCTAATTATACAGTATGATGTCATCATACTAGATGGGAAATTGGATGTAGTACACGTGTAATCAATCAGTAGCCCGGTTCATAATTTATGGTGAGGGGGTGTTAATGTCAAATCAAATTAAATAGAGGTACAGACTAAGAACTATGCATCTTTATCAATGTCACCACTACAGAGCTGGCATGGTCTGAGGGCCGGGTTATTCTAGGAAACAATAGCTGGTCTAAATGAATGCAGCTCCATTGACTGAGAAAGCCACGAATTCATCATTCGTAACTGGAAAACAGCACGTCCAATGGATGACTGTAACTTTTCTGAAAATGAAATGGCATCACTTCTTTTGAAAAAAACAAAAGATATCTATATTGCCATTACTACTACTTTTATACTACATTTCTACAGTGAAGATATAAAAGTCTGTGAAGTAGTAATGTCGTAAAAGTGACAAGCCCAGACAACATACTTCCAATTTATGTATCTGACTTGCAAAAATTAAAGGTTTATTTCTTAAAGGTTTATTTCTTAAAGGTACACTAGTGAAAACAGAAGCAGTCCTGCACTAACTTCATTACTTGGAGGAGCCATTTTCACTACTCACCTGAGTGGCGCTGTGGGGGATAGTGGAAGGACAATTAAGGTGCCCACTAATTGATTCAGGTGTGGCACACAGGAAGTCTTTTGTTTTTGACCGCAGGCTGGCGGGAGATATTTTGAGTTCTTTGTTAGACCTTTTGTATGTTTTTGTTTTTTTTTGTTGTTTACAAATTGTTAAATGGATTGACATCCAAAAATATTTTTGCCTACAAGAGTATTCTTGCGAAGTCACAGGAACAAAAAAGGAACAAAGAAGAACCTAACAGCCGTGAGTGCATAACGAAGCAAAGTTGCGTCACCATCAGTGTTATAATGTTCAGTTTATGTGGCCATTCAGCTACATGATCATCTACAAATCACAGCCTCCAAATGAAAACATGGTTGAATCAACAGCTCTCAGTAATTTTAAACAAATGCTGAATACCATAACCTTCACGAAGCTAAGATTTAGTGCAGGACTATAAATCAGGACGCATTTGTTTTCACTAGTGTACCTAATAAACTGGCAAGTGTGTATATAATGTTTGTACGGCTTTCCTAGCAATATGCACATTAATGCTGCTTACTTTGCTAACAAAGACAATTAAGACAATTAATTATAATATAAAACTATTTTAGGTTGGATTTACATTGTTGGTAGCCCACACGGTTAGGTTTTCTCTATTTTTCTAATGGTACTGTATGACTCGGTACACAAAAATCTTTCATATGTTTGTTTGGATAGAAAATCAGGTTTAGATAAAAGAAGTTATTTATTTAGTCCTGATGGTACAGTTTGTACATCTGCTTGTTTGGAAATATCCATGAAGAAAAGAAGCCAAGTCATTCTGAAACAATCTGAAGACACAAACACAAAATCAACAACTCGGATAAATCATTTTTTCTTTTTTTTCATTAAATAGGCTTTTAAAATAAAATAACATAAGAGTCCTTTTCAAGTAAACGCCACGTTGTTGTTGTGCGGTTTTCTCCAGCTAAGGTTTTGACCACATTGCAGATGGTCACCCCTGAGCTGAGCCTGTGTGTGTGTGTGTGTGTGTGTGCGAGTGCCCTGTGAGTGTGTGTGAGCATGTGCTTTAAAGTGAAACTCATCAGTATTCATCTCACTGCGGAGGAATTAGCTGCCAGAACACTGCTTTTTCTGCCAACTTTGATCCCAGCTCTCCTTTCAGGACCAGTAAGGTGGACAACAAACCGCACTCGTTATAGCTCGCTAATGGAGCGACGCAGGGCTCAGAGCCTCGGGCAGAGTGCAGTGGGGATCACATGCACGAGGGAGTCTTAAGACGTGGCTCAACCTCACCCACTCTCACCCATGCTTTCTCGGTGCTTTCATCAATTCCTGACTGCTTTAGAGAATAACCAATTAGATCACCCCTGGGCTGTGAAATTAATATAATGGTCAAATCTAGTTTTAAATTTGTGTGATAACACGGCGTCAAGTAGGTGCTTGAGTCGACAAGAAGGAGCTTAGGGTAATGATACTGGTGAATAATAGTTTCTATCGACTTTGAAATGACAGGGAACATTTATCATTGTTATTTAAAGATCTTCATTTTAATTTAACAGGATATGAACATATGACATTAAGCTTTAATGAATTTCTGTAAAGTCACTGAATATGAACTTACTTCAGGTCTTCAGAAGCCCTCACCCGGATCAGGGGAGTTTCTACTGAATGCCCAAACATGGCGCCCTCTGAGCCTGCCGATGAAATTCAGTTTTATGATTCAGCCAAAAATGTTGTTTATCCCAAAATACTTTTTAAGTTAAGAACTGAAATCTGTCCAAGTAGTTTAGTTCACTTAGTCTTAGGAGGAAAAGAAACATAACGTTGCGTACACACAGTAGTTCTGGTCCAGTTCATGTTCACACCAATATTAATTCATCATTCATGACTTTGAAAAACTGGCAAATGTCAAAAGTCAATTCCTACCAGCAGAGAAACGTAAGTATTTGCGAGACATAGCAGGACACTTCACCTGTGACTGTGAACTTTTCTGTTGTCATGATGACCTCCTCCTCATCTGCAGTAAACAGGAGTCTGCCGCTGTCTCTGCTTCGCACCTCCAGCCTCTGACACTGAGCCTCCACAGCCTCGGGTCCTGCAAAAAAAGAGATGTTAACGTTGGATCTGCAGCAAGGTGCTGGAAATGAATCTGCGAGGTAACAGTTTGCATTCATTTGGCTTTACTGCGATGTTCAATATTTTACTAAGACTATGTTTCTGTTTGACAACTAAAAGGTATTAGAAAATAAATTTCCACCTAAAAAGTGATTTTAGTCTGCAGTGCTAACACTTTTTGAAAACAGCGCTGTTAAATAGAGGTTGCTCTATTTGTTTCTGGGCTTGTAAATCAGCTTTGGGAAGCTCCGTTTGGGAATGTACGACTACGGGCAATCTGAAACACTTTGTGAAGTGCTTGCTCTGCAAATGAAAGGCGCCCCAACAAAGCTGGATCAGCCATGCTTTCAGAACGAATGAGGACAAATCAGTTATCTGTTCCGCTAGTAAGGAATATTAATTCCTGCTCTCCAGACTTTGGTGTTTTTCCAGATGTGCAGGCACAAATTTCCAGCAACTCCGTTTCTCGCACTCCCTTTCATTAATCCACGGGCTGCGGCGGCTGGGGAATTTAATTATTCTCGCCAAGTTTTCATCTCATTTCAGACAAAATGCGCTTTCTACAAAAGCAGGGACCAATTTTCTGAGGAAGGTCAAGCGTGACCAAAAAGTGTCATATTGCCAGTCTTGTCAAATCAGCATCAGCTCTCAACTTATGTTGCCTAAGATCAATAGCTATTAATGTTAATAAGCAGGTCATTTGCTTTTCCTGTGGTCATTAATCATGTAAATGACTTTGGTAATTCAGACTGACTGATGGTTGAACCTGATGATAATAATAAGAATCCATTGGCCTTTCAATAAGTGCACTAAAGGTTAGTGTCTGAAAGAAACTACAAAAAGTGGAGCGCAGAGACAATTAAGGAGTATTTAAAGATGAACTGATGTGCTAATCTTGATTAAAGTCATTAATCTGGTAATTTTGACAGCCAGGGTCAAATTAATCTAAGATCAGCTTTTTAATAAGCTACACATACACAAACGACACCGCAGAACGACACTCTGTGCCGCTCGGCTACACCTCACACTGCAGGTTATTCCTATCAGCTCTAAGGGGAAAGCGGAAAGCACTGGAAACTCACCCACGGTCAGCTGACCGGTTAGCTGGCCTTGGCTGTTTCTGGCGTTCAGCGTTACGTTCTTTTCTGACCGCAAGACCAACAAGCTGTCCTAGGGGAAGCGGGAATGGAGGGCGGAAGAGACACAAAGAGAAAGCAAGAGAAGGGAAAAGGAAATGTTGTTTGAAACGGTTTAAATCACATTGACATGGGATAAAGTCTTTGGTTTTTCATAACTGTCCTTGTGTCAGTGTTGAAGTTGTAAGGAAGGAGGGAGAGAAGAAAGTTGTTCTTTAAATCCGCATATACAGCAGACTTGAGACAAAGTTACTGCCTTGTCTTGTCAAGATCACTTTTAAAGAAGGTTGTAGTCTACATTTAGAAATGAAGATCTTTCCTGGATATTACCACTGAATTAAAGAAAATTAAGGCTAGAGTGGAACAAATTTAAACTTAATTATCCAAAGATGAGTACTGGAGTGAAACCAGAGTGGTTAGTGGGGTGGCTCAATATGTGTCTTCAGCACCAGCGACAAATGTAGGTGTGTCCAATTCTGTCACACTGCTGACATTTTAACTGTAGACCTGGCAGTTTTGCATTTTGCAAGTTTATGACTGCTTGACATTTGAATGTTGCGTGCGTCACTGGGTGCATGCCAAAAAGGCTTTGACTCCGTGAATCCGTTTTTACCTCAGATGACTAAAATTGGTCGGTTTCTTTTTCACATACCTATCTGTCACATTGTGGATGACTTCTCACCAAAATGACGACACTGTGACGATGCCTCTCTTCGTGCTTCACCAAAATACTGCACTGCGCGACTGTTTTGTTGTTGATAATGTGAGTTGAAAAGGCTTATGTATAACCTCATGAGAGACATGTGGTTAAACTGTATGGTTTGAACTGGTACTTGAGAACAAAATTAGACTCTCAGAAGGGTTAGCGGTCTAATTTCATTGTGTAAAATTACTAAGGATAACCTAGAAAAGCTTGGTGTCTAGTGCTGCCTTCAAATGGTGATGTGTTTATCGTGTTCACAAGAAAATTTCCACATAAACGCTCCCGTCTCGTGGTATTCAGAACATTTTAGGTGGAAATCTTTGCTAAAACTTTATGAGTTGTGATGTCTTCTAGTTGTATAGCGTATTCTGCGTAAGTTTATATGTCCGAGACAAGTGTCGATATCACCAAAGGACCCCTCATTTCATTGTGCCTTTGGATTTTTTCCTACGTTAAATTAACCAGTCATTAGCTTGCTAAACTGATAGCCTTGGTGTCTGAGAGATGGTTAGTTGCCCAGCAGCAGTCGCCCCACCAAGATTCGGCATAAGACAACTGGAACCCTAGGCTGTAAACTCATGTATGTCGAAGCTGCTTTAATTGATACATGTGTATTTGCAGGCAGCGTAACAAGCCGTAAAAACACTGACTTAGTATCTTAAACCTTTCACAGCCAACCGCTAGCAGTAAGTAGTCATTGGGTTTACAAATAGGTAGAGACAGATTGAAATCAGCATTCATTTGGAGCTGTGTTATACAAGTCTATTACTCTCTTTTTATCTCTGTTTTGGTCTACTTCACCTCCTGAGAAACTCTTGAGGTGATAAATGCTCTGTTGTGTTTGCAAGCTAATCGCACGTTGCTTGTGTTTAGCAGCCATGTATTTATTTTTTTTTTCTAATGAAATCCGCAGCTTTCTTGAGCTGGAAAACAGCGCCGCTGGGAGCGGTGAAGTAAATCAATACAATTATGAGCTGGAAAAACTAAAAGAATGAGATGGAAGCTGCGTAGGGCTGAGGAACACACGTAACACATGGCCATCTGACTACTGTTATATAAAAACAGAAAATATAGCAGCTTTAACAAAGTCAGTTAAAGGGAATATACTTTTATTTGTCTTGGTCGTTTCCTTGTGTAGTCGTGTCTTGTATTATTTTGAAAGTGCAGCTTTGCCTCTACCATTTTTTACTTCTTTGATCGCTTGCTCCATTCATTTCACTTGTGTCTTGTAAGCCCACTAGACATTGTCCTTCTTTCTTTTGACAGTGAAATTCTCCGTGTTCCTCCACAGCATGCGTTATCTATGTTCTATGTGCAGCTTTCTTCCATTGTATGTTTGCCTTGAAGACGCAACGACGCATCATAGCAACGTACTTTGCGATTTGCGTGGAATATGTCTGAACATATTGCATTATTTATATTCATCCTTAACAATGGCCATGCTGCAAAACCACAGAAAGTCTGACACGAGTCATATTTTCCTAAAGTTAGACTCACATTTACATTACTTTTACTGATGATGCACACAGTTGTTGATTTAAACTACTGGTCCTGTTATATCTCACAGTGTACTTATGTACTTACGATTGTCTTTTTGTAAATACAAGTGACATTTACAAGCATTTAGTTTCGTGTCTCAGGAAATAATTAGGCTGTGCTACAGTCTAACAGGTTTCTCTAAACAGGTGCAAATTATTCTATCAAGGTTGCGCAGTGTGTGTGACTTTGCAGAGGTCACTTGGTTTATTTTCACTCCCTGCTTTGCTCATGTCCATTATTAATGCTCATCATGAACAGAAGTTTACTGGCATCATGAAGAAATTGAAGTTCTTCATCTGAAGCATCCCTTTAAAGAGTTGATAGGTCTTAAACTGCTTCCTGCGGGGCCACCGCTGAGACGTTGTTGCTCGCCTCAACACTTCCCTGGGATCACATAAAAGCCCTTTCAGTCGGCGCGCCCGTTGCAGAAGGTCGAGTGCAGATCAGAGTGAATGCACGTAAATGGAGGCTGTTGTTGTAGGTGCACTGGGCCCCATCAGACTGAAAAATTACCATGGATGCTGTAAGGCAAAAGACGCTTCCCTGCATGCAATGAATAACACCACAGCCACGAGCGAGAGCACGGCGCGCTGCTTCGATAAAATAGTCGAAAACAAAGCAGATGATGCTGCTATCTCTCTGTGAGTCATATACAATTCAGATGTTTAAGGCCGAGATAAAGAGGGTTTAACTCTAATCCTAAACAAATATTTGCATAAATATGTTTAAATTTTAATTATATTTGAATGCTGTGCCGGCAACTAATTTGCACAGCGAGCTGAAGGAGAAAATATAATGAAGAAAAAAACATTGTGCATTAAAAAGGAATGCTTATTATGTTTTAATTTCCTCAATCATGCAGCGGGGGAGGCACAACCTGTTTCAGAACATGTTTGCAGGCATATTTAATATTTTCACTATTAAAAAGTTCCCTGTATTTCAGTGTAATGCTGTTAACCAAATCAAAGCGGCTCCGGCAAACTCCGGCGAAGGCTCGGCAGTTTAAAATGTCAGCGTTCGGATGGCTTAAGCCGTCTTTTGCAGACTTTAATTCAGAAAGAGTGCTGACAATTATCTCTCTCGTGCTTATCAAATGCAAGGAGGTGAGGTAGAGAGAAGTTTCACTCCAATAAAGATACACCTGCATCTGCTGCTATTTATAGATCAGTCAGGCTCCCCGGAGATGATAACGAGAGCCAACAGTCTGAAAAGCAGAGATTTGATTAACTGTATGTGGGCACCGTGTTGCCTGATACCACGCTGTTTTTTTTAGATAGCACTTCAGCTTTTAAATTTAAAGCAAAGATACACTCTCAGAGCTTCCACGTCATTTTAAATGACAAATTATGCTTTCTGACGTCTTTAGGGTTCAACGTTGACACCTCTCACTCCTCCCATAAAAATAATGGCTTCGTCCCAATTTAAAACGTTGCATTCATTGCAGACTTTATTGTTATTTGGTCGTATTGATTGCGGAAAGTGACTGCTAAATAAAGCAGCAGATTTTGAGTGCTCACACGTCCAGAGACAGAGCAGTTGACCTCTGTTGTTCCTGCTGGGGAGAAAGTCTGCAACGTTAAAAGAAGCCTTAAATGGACAGTATTATTTATTTCACTTTAGAAACAGAGACCTTTATTTGCAGATTTGCATCCCTGATTTCTACCTTTCTTCGTTCCAGTCATTCAACAATGAAATCAGGTCTTGTAGTTCCCAACATAAATAAAACTTCTTGCGTCTCCATCATCTTCATATCCCAAAAAAAAGAGTAATTAGAGTGGACTGAGCACTGCGAATAAGACATCACTGTTGCTTGACAAATCTAATTTGACTTGAGTTTGCCCTAAAGCGGCAGCAGACATTATTAGCCTAATGCATGTGGAAAACAGAAACATTTCCAAGATAAATCACCAAAGCCAAGACTTCTCTTCTTTGTGCGTTCCTTTCAGATGCTGGAAGCAAATTAATTTATTACTTTAACAAGATGAAATACGATTTTTACAAGAGAAATCTGAAATCGTTTAACTCTTAACCAAAACAGAAGCACAGGAATGGATGCACAACCAAGCTAGCATTGTTTCAAAGAAATGTTAATTTTCCTAAAAAAAAAAAAAGCTTTGGAGTTTTACCAATCAACCAGCCATTTTCCAGCTTTGCCAAAACCATATTTCCCATATGTCTCCAACAACCACACTTAATGGACACAAACGAGATGTTTGCGTTTCAACAAGCCTTTAGTAGATGGAAGTTTCTATATGAGGAAAGTGACAGGGGTAAGAAACGCCTACTCAAACGTTTGGTTTCACAAACACTTTAAATTATGGCTGTAATGTTCCTCTGGCAGGTAAAATTTCATGAGTGACACAGACTTCAAAAAAGCCTGAAATTACAGCTGCTTCGTTGCTGTGAGACAGGTAAAAAATGTCTGATTTCTCATGCCTGAAATTACAGCAACGCTGTGACTTTCAGAGGAGTAATTGGAGCTGTTGTGTGTCAATCGTATGCTTGAAATTTCTAGCGCATCTAGTGCATTTCAAATATTTGATATCAAGGACGTCCTGCGGAATTGTTTTCACTGTCCCTGCATGGTCTTGTGTTTGCTATAACAGTTCAATTTGGCATGTGTTATGCCATCTGTAACTCCTGACAGGTAGGCGATTGGGTGAACAGATAGATTGGACAGACAGACATGTATTGAGGAAGCCCTCGGGGCAAGAAAAAATAATAGATAGAGAATATTCCATCCGTCCATCTGCCTGTCAGCCTTGACAGACAGCTCAACTGAAAGCTGCCGCAGCAACCAGCCAATGTTAGTCTCACATTTTGGAACAATCATAACTCAGAGTGTCAGCAGTCTAATTTGCACTTACGGTATGCCACACAATGCCCATAATTTTGGGAGTGAAAAGCAACAATGGGCTCTAATTTTCAAGAGTTAGAAATCAACTCTGCACCAGAAATTCTCCTTGCCAGAGACACACTGTTGCCGAGTAAGAAGTGTGACACGATCACACACGGCGGTGCACAGAGGGTGGGAAATGTGAAGCATCAGTAACGAGCCACTGAACCCTTTCACACTTTGCCACAGCAGTGCAGGAGATACAGGATATGGTCTACATATAGTACAGCGCATGTTTACTACTAAAAAAATAATGTGATCTTATATAAATTACATGTTTTGGGTTCCAACAAATCTCAAGTGAAATATTTGAATCTTAGTTATGTTGTTATTGTTGATGTTATTTCTGTCCTTTCCTGTTTTATTTTGAAAGTTATTTGTTGTGTCATGTTGTACTTCCTGTCTTTCCTTCCTCTGTGATTGTCTGATTATTTCCACATGTTCCCTTTTGTTTCCCTCATTGTCAGTTCACCTGCTTACACTCCTTTGCGTCCCTTCTTGTGTTTTTTCCTATGCCCTTTCTTTTTTTCCTTTCGATTTTTGGTCAAATTTTCCTTGTTGCTTTTTTGGTCTGATTTTTTGGACTTCTGCCTTCCTGGACTTTGCAGCCATCGTAAGTTTATTAAAGTTAATTTTTGTTTTCCATCACGTTCAGTGTCTGGTGTCCTGACCGAGTTGATGGCTATATGAACATGGACACTAGTATTCCACTTATAATTAAAATAATAGTCTTATAGACTCACTGACATCACCGGAAGGTATTTTCAACCTGATTGAGAAGGGTGGTGGAAACCACTGATAAATACTGGTGTCTAGTAGCCATGTAAACACTTTTCTCTCTAGGTGAAAAATCTTTATGTTTTCCTCAAATGGTGTAAACATTGGGTGACGTATCCAAGCTTTTTACTCAAACAGCTACGTGCAGCTGTGGAGAGATGTCAGAATGAATTAAAAACGGTAAATACATGTAGCCTGGTCGTCACCATCCTACGTTTCCGCCCGAAATTTGATTTCGGTCTGCCACGGAGTCTGGCCAAACTGCCCTTCTAAGGTTCGCGTTTGAC
>JASGAT010349851.1:6451-16936 GCA_030220025.1 Chelon auratus | reverse complement strand
CATACAGAGGAGGTGGGTCATCAAATTGAAAAGGTAAGGAATTGTTTGGGAAATAAAAACGGCGAGTCGTCATTGCTAACATTAGCAATGCATTATGAGCCCGTTTCTCTGTCATTATGCTGAAACGCCGAGGAAAACAACATTAGCACGTCGATTATGGCAATGTGAAACGTAATTGAGACGTATTGAGTTACCTCGGTAAACTGGCAACCTCGAGTCAGGGGGAAGGTTGGAGGGGATACACCGTTCTACAGTATTTTGAAAGTGATTGCAGTACCAGTTTTGGCCAGTTTTGGCCACAATCTTACATACAGTTCCTTTAATAAATATAAAAGGCGTTAAAAAGAAACCCAACAGTCCTGGGTGTAACAGCAACAGTGACAAAAATCCCATTGTTTTTATTATAAACTTTGGTTTTGTTGGAATAAAACCAAAACAAAGTATTCCATTCAAAATGTCCTGTGATAAAAATATTAAAGTAACATACTGTACAAGAGAGCTGTAACTGCCCTCAAATGATCTTTATACTTTATGCCAAAATGCTGCTTACATAAACTCAGCCGTGTCTGTCCAAACCCCTTTGGCTGCTTCCTTTCGACCAAGAGTAAATGCCAAAAAATTAACTTGATGAAAGTGGCAACTGTGTTTATTTGTTCTGGAGTAGCATGGAATTGGAGGTTGACAACAATCCGGCTGTTAACCTTCTTCAATTATTTGTTAACCCTCCCACCACCCTGCCCCATCTACTTCCATCGGAGTCGTGGCCTGGTCACACAACAGAGGAGCATTTGTGCTCTCATTACTGATGGTGTATCATTAGACGCATAACCTAGAACATCTCAGTTAAAACATCGGCTCGTCCTTTGTTGTAACAGCCTACCCGGAATAAATAAGGACCTGAGGTCAGTGGGTGCACACACCTACACACACACAAACATTAATAATAGTGTTCATCACAGTGATATGTAAGTGATGTAGACAGCTGCCAAGTCAGTGTCAGATCTTCACAGCGGATTAAACCACAATCTTCTAACAAGTAAACAAGAAGAAGCAGACACCGACGCAAAACCAACAGAACTGCACTATCAAAGGTTTCAATTGAAATTCCATGACTGTGTTGTCTCTATTGAAAAACATGCATACATTAAACAGGGTTTTTATTATACTATGGCAGTCAGGGTTGTTCTACATGGTGTAAACGTCTGTTAGCGTCTGTTTTTGTCTTTATTTCTATTGCATTGTTTAAAAAACTCCAAACAAAACAGGAAGCTTACCATCACTATTGTTTCTCCAGATTTGAACATTCATTAATTCATTACTTCATTTTCTGTAACCACTTGTTCTCTCAGGGTGCTGGAGCCTATCCCAGCTGTCACTAGGTGAGAGGCAGGGTACACTCTGGGCATTTGGCCAGTCTAACAACCTACCTAACCTAACCATCATGTCTCTGAACGGTGGGAGGAAGGAGGAGTACCTGGAGAGAACCCATGCAGACACAGGGAGAACATGCAAACTCCACACAGAAAGGCCGAACCCAGACCCTTCTCGCTTTGAGGCATCAGTGCAAATCGCAACACCACTGTTCCACCCATCCAGATATGAACGTATAGTATAGTCATTATAAATCAATCTGTCTTTATTTTTAAATTATCAGTAATTTGGTTAATGTAAAAAAAAAAAATCTAAAAGGGAAAACAGAATGTAAAATGTTATTATGCACAAAAAAGAACTGTAAACTCAACTGGATTTCAAAAGATCTGTTTAGCATGCTGACAGCTGGGATAGGCTCCAGCAGACCCTGTGACCAGGAACAAGCGGTTGCAGAAGATGAATGAATGAATGAATGTATAGCATACTGAGTGTAACTGCTAGAAAAGCCATCGCTAAGAAGTGGTCGAAAGCTGACCCACCCTCTGGTACAAAACCATCCATGACATTTTCATAATGGAAGTAATCATTTTCTCCATGACACAGCAGGAAACTAAATTTGATGAAGTCTGGAGGAAGAGGAAGACATATATTTAATCCAGACTGCCGTGTATTATTATTATTATTTTACTTACATAATACTTCTTGCTAATTGTTATGCTTTTATGCGTATTGATTTTCTTAATGGTAAAGTCAGCCCATGTTCTGTCTCCACATTGTTGAAAATAATGACTAAGGCAAAAAAACAAAATTTAAATGCATGTCATTGTCTGCCGTAATGTTGGTACAGACCTAATGTCTGTCTGAAACCTACAAATACAAAGATGTCTCTGGTAACTCTTGTTACCTGTTTTTGTTGTGCATTCTTGTGTAAAAATCAATTACTACACAACAGAAAAAAAAATCTCACTATAGTATAGTAACGGCGCACGCTCAGATCCAAAAGCACATTTCTTTTGTACATCCCAATCAACATGGAATTGAGCACACATGTTGTACCCAACCCCTCCCTGTCCACACCTCGTTTCAAATATGCAAATCATATTTAAATTGACCCTGCACCTGAGATTCCCCTCTCGTGCATTTCACTCTTGATACATCTGAACTGAACGTTTTTGTGCGCACGCACCCTTCGTGCATGAGGCCCCTGGTCTCTTGGGTGAAAGTATGTTCACAGTATTAGTGACTAAACTATAAAAGCGTTACTGGCTACATTGTTGCTGCGCCAGTGTTTTTCAACCGCTAAATAATAAGTGCTGAAAAAAATTGAGGCCAGTTCAAGCCAGCCTGTTGTGTAAAGCCAGTCACGCATCTGTAAGTGTCATTTTCATACAGCTGGCTTCCATCACTTTCACCTTCAAGCATGTGATTTACTACTGTAAAAGGACATGGACACTTTTCATACGCAGTCGCATGATATCACGTTGATCAGACCACTAATCAGACTCTCTTGTAGTGAAGACATGCATTGTGATAATTTACAGTGGACAACAATCATCTGAAATTAGTCCCATTGTTGGAGTATTGATTAAAAAGCACAGATCTTGAATGCAGCTCCATCGCTCTATAGATGGTGTACATGTTCTGCATGCCGATTATGTCCACAAAAACGACATTTACATGGGTCATATTGAGTGACATTGGTTGACCATAAACCAAATGATGTGTAGTTAGAATACCAATTATGCAGCCAAGGAGTAGAGAGCAGTTTCAATGCCACTCAAGGACTATACATTTAAACCATTCAATTAATATCACTTTTGTCTGTATGGTAATGCACTTTGTTGCATTTAACAACAGTTTAGTCCAAGCTACTAAAGTGAAACCGAAATAGCATATGATATTGAGTTAATTCCTGATTATCTTATCTGAATTTCATGTGAGTTTTTCATGGCCATTTATATAATGAAGCATAAAGCAATGGAAATATGTGTCATTACAATATATGAAAATTAAATATGTACCCAGAATAGGTGTGTATCATTCTTTCACCTTTGAATGCAGAGATTTTTAAATTGAATACTATCAGGAGTAAGCAGATTTTGGTTATCCAACCAATATATGTTTATTTTTGTCATTCCTTTTCACTTTCACACTGTTCTGTTATCCAGCACAGATCACTTGTTGTGCCTTTTTCTCTTTAAACTGTTTTAATAAAAAAATATTTAATTTCAAAAATACAGAACTTGAGAAAACACATGCAAAAAGACTCACACCACCAGCAAATACAAAAACACTGGAGACCAGTCCAGGGTGTACCCTACCTCTCACCTGATGACAGCTGAGATAGGCTCCAGCACCCCAGCGACCCTCCAGAGGACAAGCAGTTACAGAAAATAAATGAAATGGTGCTGCGACTCTATTTGCATGTGTTTTCTTAATCTGTAGTGTGATGAGCTCTCTCAGCCACCATAGCACAAAAGGGCACATGTTGTGCAGCTTTTTTTAATTATTATCTTATTAGTTTTTATACTTCTAGAGCTAGCTAGTCAAATTTGCTCTGAATTAGAATAAGGACTCACCCCTGAGGCTGTGTCATTCCGTGCATTCTGAAGAAATAAATAAAGTCTGTTTCTTTGAAATCTACGGATGTAATTTGAACTTGGTCCTTCTCCAAATGGGTCTTCATGCAGAATAGCTTGGAGAGCCTCTTGAACATGCACCCAAATTACTATTGAAGCTATTAATTATTTGCACTGTGGACCGTTAAGATTATTTCCAGGCAAATTTATATTTAACACAGAAATCTACACATGAATAACAACACAAGGGTCTTTTGCCTAAATTAGTTTGAGAAATACTTTGATGTGTCTGTCCTCATTGTTTGATGTTACAAACACACTTGTATACATGACAAGCTTGAGTCAAAAGGGTGACAGCTTTTACTAAAGGGCCTATATGTTTCTAAATAGCCTTGCTCCACAGGGTAAGGCTGAATCATGCCCACACATACAGTATATTGTAGGTTTCTAAATTTGCATCTTAATGGGAAAAATAAAAGACCACTTGCTGAGCAGCAAACCTTCCTTTCAGCCATGCTAGCAGCCTGGCCTGGCGGTACGGATGGCAGTTGCTGTCTCTGGTTCACACTATTACTTAGTCCACATGGAAATCTAACTATTAAATTGATTACCAGAATATGTTGATGGCAACAAAATGGTCACCAGATAGTTAATTTTAATTAAATTTGATTCCCTTACCTTTGATTTAGAACGACCATCTGGTTAATGAGACACCTGCAAAACCATGGACTGTATATGAAGATACAGACTGCACTTTAATAACTCCTGGCTAATTCAAAAATGGGCAAAAAAAGTGGCTGCATGTTTCTGCATCAAGTTGTCATCCAAAGCAGCCCTGCTACTAATTGTGCATTCTAATTAACCCATATAAAGAAATGTTGTTTTGCTTATGAATGAACTGTATATAAAGATAAACGAACACTCCTTCATGAAGCAGCTTTGTAGCACAGTGTGGTGGCTCCAACCATTGCCACCAAGCCAGAGCCTGCTTCTTAACTCTTGGGTGATTTAAAAATGGTCAAAGAGGTGAAGCGTAAGTGTAGCTGAGAGGAACGGGATAAAGTAACCCCCTTAACTATGCATGCATTTTTGCATAAATACAATGATATAAAAATGGGTTCATAATAAAAAAAAACAAAACAAAAAAAAAAAAAACTGTAGTGTTGTCATGAATGAGGAAGTTAGCTATAGAGACCAAAACCGTTATTGTACCAGGCTGTCTTTGGACATTTTACCATCATAGTCTGTGGAGGTTGGCTTGCATTTTAAGACAGCCTCAAGTGGTCATTTGAGGAACTGCAGTTTTTTGCACTTCAGCGTTCATTTTCAGCCCTAAACTAATGAAGTTCAGTTGTACCTTGTGTTTCATGCCAATCGTTAAATACTGTTAATATGAGAAACATTATACTTAACAAACATCATAATTATTATGAAAATGCTATCATGCTGATGTTAGCAACATCCCACTGTGCTTAAATAAAACTTCAGAGAGCTGCTAGTGGGGTTGTAGACTTTTGATCAAAAACTGTTTTTTTAATCTGCTGAATTTTGTTGCTCGCTAAACACTCAATGTACCTAGTTCAAAGATAAAGCCTCTTTTCCAAGGGGTATTTTTAGAATATACAGCCAATGAAAACACAGATGAAGACCTATATATGTTTAGCGTTCAAAGCCACAGTTATGTGTAGCAGCGCTACACAGTCCGTGATCAAAGCCACAGCAGTGAGAGAGCCGGGGCAGTGAAACCTTACCCTCCCTCTGCCATTTAGATTTATGTTGAGCATCTTACAATTCAGTGGGTGGGTGTACTTCAAAGGAGGTGGGAGGTCTCACACATATTCACTACAGTTTTGGTGTGAAATGCAAAATCCAGTTGCTGTTGCTGCAAAAGTGCAGTTGCTGTGACTCCATCAGCTATGATAAAAGCAACATATGATAAAAGGACACAGCTCCTGGCAATAATTGATAAGCTTCCTACTAATGTGAGTGTATTTGAATAGGAGGCACACAATTTTCAAGAATGAGTAGAGTAAGAGATATTGAGAGCATGCTTGGGCTAATGAGAGAGTGAAAATGAGAAAACACCAAAACCTCATTTTCAGAGATCCATCACCAATGCACCATGTTCAGATAATGTTACAAAGAGTGATGCATCATATGATCTGCACAACCTTCTGGAGCTGCTGTTTAAGAACGCTAGCTATTAGAGACAATGTGTCCCCACTCTTCAGAATGCAGGGATGGTGATTAGTTGTGCGGTATGTAGTTAATTTTTCCAATGTGCACACTGAGACAGCTTTTTGTTTACCACATGAAACCTGTAATTCCACATGCGTGATTAAGGAAACCTGATGAACAGACTGTGGCAGGTGCTTAAGCCTTTTTACGTCGGTGTACTCTGTCGCACATTAAAAAAAATTAGGCAAATTAACATGACATGGATTCTCCCACCAACACGAATGCCAATACAAACCTCATTGCTGAAGCAGGAAATGAGTCAAAAACAACAACTATAAATGCTGCATTAAAATTTAGACTAAGTG
This sequence comes from Chelon auratus, assembly GCA_030220025.1. NCBI lineage: Eukaryota > Metazoa > Chordata > Actinopteri > Mugiliformes > Mugilidae > Chelon > Chelon auratus. Next base: position 10,443 of record JASGAT010349851.1, on the reverse strand, counting down.
CCACTTTCAGTGGGAACGCCTGTGCTTGTAGAGAAATGTTTTTCTCTTTCCACCATAGTGCATCGAATTACTTAAAAGTGCCATGACATAAAAGAGTAACCACCCACTTCAACACAATCAGTACACAATGACTGATTCCAGGATCAAATGTGTGTGTTCTGGTCCATCTTTAATTAGCTGCCATTTCTAGCTGTGTCTTTTTACATTTCCCCTAGGAATCAATCAGATATACTTATATTTTGGACAGTTGGATGTACGATACAGAACAAGCCTTTTTTTTTTCTTTTTTTTTTTTTTAGTATTTTTACACCAAATATTTGTAAATTTTTCATTAAATATTGATATTTTATGGATTAGATAATCAATTGATTTATCTGACAATAAGAATAATTGTCAGCTGCCATCCTAATTTTAACATTGTTTATTGTGCAACACATCATATCTAACAGGGAGTAGCAAATCAGTCTCAGGTGCACAAAATCACAGGGCACAAAGTTCAGCTTGATTATTTTGTGACTACTGCAGCATCTTTTCATCTTTTTTTTTTTTTTTTTAATAATCATGAAGAGTGTTTCATGCACCTAAACTTGAGCAGCACGGCACCTCCCCACGAATGTCTCGTCTCAAACTCCAGAAATACAATAGTATTCGCTCAAAAGATGCAACACTCAAGGTGAAACTGACTTTCTTTCTACTGAAACACATCGATTGTTTCTCCGTTTAAAGCTTTACCACACACCTTTTAGTAGTTTTCTGTATCATCAATCACTGTCCCGTGGTTATGAGTATCTGGCTGGAAATCGGGCTCATTTGTCACTTGTTCTGCAGCTTGCCACTCAACATTGTAAAGCAGATTCTTGTTGTATCAGTGGCTCCCGTGGTGACTAAAAGACACTCTAATTAGGAAAAGTAAATGCAGAAGGCACTGTAAATTTAAGAGCACGGTGTAGGGCATATTCTTAAATAGAGCAAATATTCAATCAGATTAGTTGCAACCGGTCTGGCTCTGTGAACATACTGTACAACAAGAGAAACAGCGTGGGATGAAAAAGAGTATATTGTTTTGAGGGCATGCAACTCTTTCCTCCTCCAGTTTTTATCATAAAGGATGTTATGAGGTTGGCATGGGTAATTGGGCTCAGCTTCTTCTTGATGATTGATTACATCTTTGAAGCACCATCCCTTTAATTATTAGTTTTTCTTTGATCATAATATGCCAGTTCACTGTACCTAATATTGATGATCGTATTGATTGGGGTTGTGGTTAACAACTCTTCATTTATCTCTGTCTTGAATATATAGTTTGTGTTAATATGCAAATGTAATAAGACACTGCAATGATGAATGGTCCAGCTCTCAAGCTGTTGTATGACGTTGTATGTATGTACATGTTGGTTTACTTTAAAAATCAATTTCCGTCATGACATCCGGTAGTCTTGTTCCAACCAAAGAAAATTATTCATCCATTCATCTTCTGTAACCGCTTGTCCCTTGGAGGGTTGTGGGGGGGCTGAAGCCTGTCCGAGCTGTCTTTGGGCGCAAGGCAGGGTACACCTGTTCAAACTCAGTTAATAACACTGAGACTGTCCTGTCTCCATTTCGGTTCACTCTTTACACCTCTGATTTCCAGTACAGCTCTGGGTCCTGCCACCTGCAGATGACTGATGACTCTGCAGTGGTTGGGTGTATTAGAGATGGACAGGAGGTGGAGTACAGGACACTGATCAGGCAGGAATAAGCGGTTACAGAAGATGAATGTGTAACTAAGCTACTGTGACCAAGTGATTTCCCTACTATCTGTACATTTATGCACTTAATATATTTTATTACTGAACTGAGCTCAATAATTATTTTTATTTTATTTTCATTTTCTTAAAGAAATGACTCAATGTTTCCAAATATAAAAATATAGAATAAGGCATTCAAAACACTGATCATTTAATTTGATTGTTTAAGTGACAGGAATTTCCACTCCATGGAAGAGGAACTTCTTGAGGATGTGAGAAGTTTTCTTCACAACAGTTGGTTAACATTGAGAAAGGGTCTATCCAACACCTGACACAAACCCAAGCCTCCTGAGTGAAAATCCAATACTTGATTAATGCCACCACTGCAAACCTTCCCCCTCAACATTCACACGGATGGTCTCAAGCTTGACCCTCGCTTGCCAGCTAATTTGCAAACACGTTTGCAATCAGCTGTTTTTTATGTATGATAATGTGTTGCCCAGTTAGATCTTGTGGTACAGTTAATTTTTTGTATGCACAAAACCTGTTACTGGTGTGAACGACTCTATAAGTTTTTAGGTCAAGTGTGTGAGATGGTATTCATAGTAAAGAGTTTTATATATGTTGAAAACTACAAGCTTATAAGTTTAAACTTTTCTTAGGGTTTATCCTAGAAAACACTCAACTTACTGAGAGGAGCATTGCGCAGGAGCCATGGGATGCTTATCTGTGAGTAGTTGAAAGATACATTTCCCTTGTCTCGTCTGAGTTGCCCTCTGCTCCGATTATATCAGTCACAGAATTGCACTTTGTCTCTTTTACCCTGGTTCCGTCAGATTCTGAAGGGTATAATAATGATTCACTGTCCATGAAGTTTCCCAAGCATTCCGGTAATGCTCAGAAGTACTATATCAGTAAAGAAAAGACCGCCTTAAGGTTCTCTTTAATCCTCAGTAAGGGTGCTTATGTCACATAGGAGTCACTGAGTAGGACTGTGAGTTGTTAAAGCTCGCAAAAAAGGTATTATTACAGCCTTAATCTGATGGATTTTCACACCACTGGAGCACAGAACGGCAACATCAGTGTGTGTAAGTGTGCAAGTGCAAAACTTGACATTCATACTTGGAGAAAGGTTCCTTTTTTATCTGATACAGTAGGCGGCCGGGGGGGGGGGGGATTAACACGTGCTTCTAGTACAGCAAATGAATAATGAGTTCCAGTTGAGACAACAACAAAGACACACACACAAATGCTTAGTTGGTGACACAGTCATGAGGAACATTGACTGACAGAACATGGTGGACTGGGTAATCTTAACATGCTAGTCTCCCCCAGTGTTGTGACATGAAACTTAATTTTGTCCGATTAGTGCTTACAGTGGCAACGTTAGGGCAAAAGATGCTCATTGGCAGCCTTGCCAGCAGATGTACAATCACAGTGTCACAACGTTTACACCCCACCTTATTCTAACCTGTCATATTCTGTAGCTGTGGTTTAATATATATTAAAAAAATAAAAAAATGTGTATAATGAGGTGCTTATTGTTTCGCCCTAATAACTTCTGCTGTTGCAGCACTGTGAAAACCTTACAGCACACCAGCATCTATATTGTTTAAAATGTTTTACTTTCGTACTAACAAACAATTTTAAGATTAAGGAGAAATGGCTCCAGGTCTGTGAATCTCTCTTAGATGACTGTCAGCATAATTAAACCAGGAAAGACGAGCCCTCATGGAACAAATATAAGGTTTACACAAAAAGAGTGCACACCAAAGGAAATGTTTTCTAGAATATGACATAGACTACTAACCAGCATTTCCTTTTCTGACTCTCATCACCCACTGGAAAGCAGACAGGGGGTTACCAGAACACTTTTCAGGCTGAGAATGTGCCAAGAAACACTTGACAGATACGTCTCTGTAAAAGCTAGGCAGCAAGAGATACTTGAAAAATAACTATTAATTCCTCATGAAGCCCTGCAATCCGCCAAGACAGAAACTCATCCACCCATAAATATATAAACTATTCACACAAACCCCAAAAAATACATGCTCTTTCTAATGCCACAAGGAATTTGCCGTACAGACCTAAACTTTTGGGATATTGAACAACTGCCCAAGAAGTACATGGCCTTAACCTTGAGCCACATTCAGTTTTTTGTATAATGGTTTCTTGAATAGTGTAGCCCCACAGCTATGCAGCATGTAGCTGAGATGAAAAAGTCCACACGTTACTAACAAAATGACGGCTGCTTTAAGACAAAAG
>JASGAT010349848.1:0-11433 GCA_030220025.1 Chelon auratus | reverse complement strand
CAAAGTTTATCCACGAAATGTCAGAAATCAGTTTATTACACCTGAGCCCAAAGTGACAGCAATATATCTTGTTCTATCCAATCTGATACCACCTTATGTAGTGGGTGCCTCAGTCATTCATAGCAGCAAATCTTCATATAGTTTAAAAGCTAAAATTATTTGGCTTATTTGATTTCATGTAGGGTTTGCAAGAAAAGGGGAAGAGTTCCTCTGAGCACAACAAGAATGACCTATTTTCTGGTCAATAATTCATAAATCAACAATTTACATAGCACAGCAAACAAGCTGAAAACAGGTTTTAATTTCATAATGAATGATCATATGTACAATGCTGGTTATTAGTCAGCTTGTTCAGCTTTTGATGCGTCTCGGTCAAGCATCGGAACTTGTCCATACATTTGCTTAAATACTTTAGATCCTACTTTCTATGTTCCCTGTCTTTGTGCTACAGGTCAGTCAGACAGCTCTTAAATCACAACCAGTGATGCATAAAAGAGCAAACACTAACTTTAACTGCAAAGTAATATATCATTTCTCCAGTAAACATAATTTGAAACAGATTTGTAGAAGTAAAATGTATTTGCACAGCTTTTAATAGTAGCTCAAAATCCTGGATAAAGACGGACGAGCCTTCCGTGTTTTCACCTACGTAACTCTTGCATGATGTTAAAATGAGGTGGAGCACGAGTGGAGTTGAGGTGAGTGAACATGCCGAAGCAGACATGACGGCGCCCCCAATCCATCAAAGGGGCCACATCTTTACTTATGCATAACTTTAAGCTTTGATATAATTTAATAACTATATATATATATTAAAAAAAATAATCATCCCTGCGCAGTTCTTGTGAACATTTAATGTTCTGTAAAAACAACCTCAATCGCACATATACAGGGGATTTAAGGACTTTCTAACTGCTAAAACCATACACCAGTGCTATCATTATTCAGTTAAATTCAAATTTATCTATATAACATCAATAAAAATTCAAGACCCTTTACAAAAATATGGCCGGTAAAGTGTCTGTGACCCTCTGTGAATAATACGACATGCGACAGTTACGCCAGATTTAAAGCAATTAACTTGTTGAGGTGTCAGAATTTGTTTCAGGAGAGCAAAATGGAATTGGATCAGAGCACTGTGATCTAAGATGACTTGCTGCTTAGCCAAAAACCAGCAGTTAATGATGCAGAGAATGTCAGTAGTTTTACAGGTAATAGGAAACAAAGCAGTGCACTTGACCCATCCTTGTTTTAGACAGCACCAGATACAAAAGACTCAAAGGCAGAGACCATGATCAGACATAGTCTATTTCAAATAGTTTTACATTATTTACTTCGCTACTTATCAAACATGTCAACTGTGTGGTAGAGGAAGCGTTGGGGGTTTACGGAATCAGCAGGAGCCAATAGCAGAGTTCATAGCAATCAACTCTTTAGTTTTTCAGATATTTCAGTCCTCACTGAAGTGGGGGACTGTCTAACCAAGCGTGCCACAAGTCTGGCTAAAATAAAAAACTTCAATGTAACCTACACACACCCACACACTCATCCTGTAAGTAACCTGGAAACAACTGCAAATTAATTATCTAATTTTTAATGGATATGACAATTACTTTTGTCACTAAATGTAAAATTGTCGTAGTAGTCTACAGGTGAGCCTTTCAAATTTGCTGCTTTGACAGATCAGTTGTGAAAAGTGAAAGGTTTTCCTCAGTGATATGAAAAGTGACAAAAAAAAGTCATATCTTCTCAAAAGGAAGCTGCAACCAAACAATATTTGACGTCTCAGCTTGATACATGACTTGAGCGCTTCGCTGCTACAGATTAATAGCCTGTCAGTCATCTAATTGTTCAGTGATAAAGTGATAACCGACGTTCACCAACACTTCAAAACACTATTGTACATGAACAAAAGGCTGTGCTGCACTGTCAACCCTGCAGTCCACAGACCGCTGTGTGAAAAAGACCAAATGACAAATTGAAAGGTAGACAAAAAAGGAATGAAAATGAGAGACACAGGTGCTGAATTCATTTGACCCAGCGGAGGTCATATCAACGAGTCGTCGTGGTTGAGCGAGTTCTCTGTCACTCGACATGCCGGCAAGGAAGAAGTTGAGTTCTCTTAAACTGACTTGAAAGGGATTTCCTCCGTTGCCTGATGGAGTTGACACTTTTCTACCTCTGTGCCATTTCTGTGAGGGCACTTTACGCCAAGCGTCAGTCTACATCAGTAGACGCTGCTTCTTGCCAAGAAGGCCCCACCTCAACCTTTCCAATGTGTCCCACACCATTGCTGGGTAATTGACAAAAATGTGCAAGGCCAAGGCCAATGTGACAACTGAGAAAGTCTGCCTCAGACCCTAAACAGGCTGTCTGGGCTAAAACATCAAGCGAGAGTATCTTAACATTAGAAACTGGAGACATTTCCCCTCCAACCAGAGTTGAACTAAAAAAAAAAAAAAAAAAAAAAAAAATCTGCTTCTGCCAAAAAGCTAGGAAACTCTTGATATTTATGAAATGTTACAGGAGATATGCATTCAGCTGACAAGCGACAGCATTTACTGTGGTGTTTGTGATGTCTTTCTGACACAGCAGCTGTCCTCTAAAGCTCGGCCTTCGAGCCAAACACAGTTTTCAAGTAAGTAACCCATAAGAAACTGTTCATTCAGAACAAAAAGGAGGAAAAATAGGCTGCAGCTTCTTGCCTTGGATGACAGTGGAGGTCTGGGTGTTCTGGTCATTTGTGTCTCATAACCCAGGAAAAAGGATTTTTCTACTTTTCGGTTGCCTTGAATTTAACCGCGGAAAAAAACTAGCACAAAGTACAAATGATCACTGTCACAATTTTCATCTATTCATCTATTTGTTCCACTGGATATTTAACCCAGATAATTATTCTCCTCCATCAAAACCCCAGGCATTGTTAAAGCATTAACAGCACTAATACCAAGTTCGCTGCCACAATATTATCCGTTTGCTAATAACTCAGATTGGCAGTGAGCTCAGAGGACGAAGGCCAGGTGAAGTTCTCTCGCCTTTTAAGAAGAGGCTTGCAGACAATTTTTGCACGCCTGAAGAAATATTCAAAAACCTCTTTGTTCAAGGATGTATGAACTCTAAGAATCACAGTCTCCCACTTACCCAGGCCACTGAAGTGAGAGTTATTTTCTTTGCTGGCTCACGCAGGGAGTCATTTGCTCCCTCTCCATCTCACCGTGTTATGTGTTGGACTCCAGGGAGGCAGAGTTTCATTACAGCCAAAGCCCAGTTTAGCATGTTTGGAATGACTCACATCGATCTATTTGGCGCTGGTAGATCACAGTCCGACCTTTTTTTGGCGTTGCAAGCAGTGTTTATTTCTGCCAGGTTATGAAGTGAAGCTCGATCCCCCATCGCTTTACATAAACCCTCTGGAGAAAACGATTGAGAACTTTTTTTGGATTTTTAACTTTAAAGTTGGGTACATGAACTTAAAACATTTCTCACATACAGGGACATGTGTTTCATCGCATCAACTTTTGTTGGCAACACCAAAAGATAACAGTTCGCCAGTAAACCTATTCTTCACCTGATACCCTGAGAATCTGCATCGCATCTCCTGTCAGGCCGTATACCGATGCGTCTGAAAAATGGAAACGTGCTTGACAAATGCTTACTGGCAAGAAAACATTCAGTGATTGTGTCTGTCCATCACGGGACACCTTGTTTACTCACTCAAGAGAATATGTGAGAGCTGTAAAGTGTTCGTCGGAGTGTGTTGACACGGCTCGGCCTCTGCATACTGGCCAAGTCTATTACATGTGCAGAGACGGGAAATGATTGCGCAATGACATCTAGCGCTCAGCAGGCGCAGGAGGGTGCGTCTCACCACTGCAGCGCGCCCTCCATTTTTCGGGCAGATGCTCTTCCGTGAGCCCCGAAGCTGGAGATAAAGAGCCCGCTCTCAATCTGAGTCATCGGCCAAACCTCCGCAGAGCCTTAAGTATAGATCTTCGCCAAGTCCCCAGTTGTTAGAGGGTCTCTCAGGCAGCAGATGCGTTTCCAGACCCCACTTAGCCAGACACTGGGAGTTGATCAATGGAGGGGAGGAAAAGCACCACGGAGGTGATGGAGATACCTGCCACCGCAGCAGCACTGGCTGATCTGTTACTGACAAATACTCTCCCTGGGACATGAATCTCCTCCAGATCCCTCCAACTGAGCTGGAGCAGATGAAGAGAGAAAGACAGAGAGGGTTCATCCAAAAAGCATATAGCATAAAAGAAAAGTAAATCGCTTGAAGACACACGCAGCTTTATCCAAAGTTTCAAGGTCAGACTGGTCTTTTCAGTGCAACGTGGATGAAAAGAACCCGCAGGCAGATAATCTCTAATAAACAGCTTTTTTCCTTTGAGAGAGACATTAAAGGGCTGCAACATGGGCGAAGCTCATAAACTCGACATGAATGAGCAGCCCTGATCTCATTTCCTAACAGACACAGCAAACAGTTTGTGCCTTCCTGTGGTTTGCATCTGTCATTTGCTTCTTTGAATCACAAGGTGCATCGAAGGATATCTGAAATGCAACAGCAAGACAATCTTCACATCTGCCTCCGTGTGTAATGTTGCATTTAGCTCAAACCGGCTCTCCTGTCAAGTGGCTTGGAAATTTGCTTTTAACTGAGCATGTTGCATCCAAGTGAATGGATGCCAAATATTTCTGCGGCAAAATCAAACTATTTTGTTTGTGCTTTTTTTTTTTTTTTGCAAAACGCTACAGAAGCCAAGTACTAAGAGAGAAAAGTGTCAGAACATTTGCCAAATAAGATATTTATTAGTTTTGACTAATAAAGACTTTCTTTTCTCCTTTGCAAGAGACTTGGCCTGCACATGTACACAACATAGCAACATAATGCATGCTCACCTGCATCCATTGTTTCCCAGAAGTTAAATGTGTCAGTGCATCAACAGCGTAGGAAGATTAACTACTAAAAAGAGGCTGAGTCAGTGATGATGTGGGGTTCACTGGTTCATTTTCGCCCCCAAAGCAAACTTTGTAGTCTTTTTTTTTTTAAGCCTCTGATCAGCTGCTGTTTTCCATCTGCCCTGCCACTGGCTAAATGCGCTTCCTGTGACTGATCACTCTGGAAAGGGCTGCCTCAAATTAGAAGCAACCCAGCTCTTGTGAAAAGCTTTATTGTGTTAAAACCGATGGCTCAACCCCACAGACTAAAACCACACACTACACACTCTTATACCTCTGGCAGCAACACCTAATCTTTGTCAGCGATGCCGGCAGGAAGCAGGCTGCTGACATGCCCCCATCACGGATGACATATTGAGAAAAATCAATAAAAGGAGACTTACCAGCTTGAACACAGCTTTTCTCTCTCATTACGGTCATCATGTCCACTACTCTGCTTCAAAATGAGAACCTTACGTTCACAGTTTCTTCTGGTGACAATGCATATTTTTAATATTTCAATAGCTTTGAATTCATATTTTGATATGTTGCCCATGGTCAGTGTTCTGTATATGCTTATGGACATATTTAATGATAAGTTTTGATGATAAATGAATCAACTGTCTTGACTTTTAGAAAAAACAAAAAAAACAAAAAAAAAAACAATATCAGCCATCCAACCAATAATTTGTCTAATTTTTGTTGGGACAAGCAGTCATTTAATCAATTAGTTAACTCAAAGCCAACACATGGAACAGCTGAAGTCTCATCAAATAAGTAATTGAGCTTTTTCCCGTTTTATGTCATTGTAAATGGTAAACCTTTGGGGTTTGAGCTGACAGTTCGAGAAGTCACCTCCGGCTTCTGAAGGGAACATTTACTGACACTTTATAGACTGATCACAGAATCAAATAACAGAGAAAGAAGGATATGTCAGATAAATCGATGAAGAAAATAATTAGCTGCATCCCTAGATGACATGCCTTGATAATTTACATTTTATACCTTTATACTTAGAAAGAGCTTGAGGCTTCAGAGAGCTGAAGAGTTGGTCATTTATTCAAAGTGGTGTTGGCACTCTGAAACAATAAAACCCTAATAAAATAGTCTCGAAGTAAACTCCTTAAAATAAAAATAGCCTATAACCATGTTATCAGCTCTTAGAGGATGTATATGAACACAAAGTTGTGTTGAGCTCAATGCTACTGTTAGCATGCAGATGTTTCACCGGGGTCAAGTTTGTCATGTTCACCATCTTAATGTTAGCATATTAACGCTTTTTAATTAGAGTCAAGCACAAGGGGGGACTAAGGCTGATGGGAGTATTCATCCTAAAGCAAAGTAAGCCTTAATGATGGTAAAAAATGAAACGTCAAACCTCAAAGGGCACACAATTCATCCCGAGAGGAACTTGAACGTCTATGCCACATTTTATGATAATCCGTCCAACAGATGTTGAGCGATTTCAGAGATTAACTATAACTGTTTATCTAATCATCATCATCATCATCACCATCAGAGAACCACAAAATCCATCCATTATCCATAACCACTCATCTTGTAGAGGGTCACTAGAGTGACACAAGGGGCTGGATGGAAAGGACCCTGCACTTTGTGTTGTAGGCCATAAATGGATGGCAGTGAAGTGCTCCGCTCCCTAGCACCCCCTGGGAGACCTTCCCTCTCCCAACTGGTAGCCTCACTACGTAGTGCTAACAGGGTGATAGTGGTTTGCCAAAGAACTAACTGTTTGAGCTCCTGGTGGAGAGCACTGTCAAAGACATGTTCAATGAAATGATCTCGCAGGAGGACCTCAGCATTAGGCATTCCATCAGGGGCTTGCAGCATTACCTGTTCCAAAGGAAAACTCCAGCAACGTCTCACCTTCATGTTGGCGCCGACAGAAGATAGCCTGCTGTAATGTGACATGTAATTGTATACAACCATATAGCTCCTTCAAGATGGTGAAAATCTGAGCATGGGTCTCCCCACTCTGTGCTTGGGCGAAACCTGATCTCTTCCTTCACCTCTCCCTTCAGATGATCAGAGATGAAAAGAGCCTGGTCAATAGGAGAGAGGTGACGGGCACGCACACATGCCTGCATCACCGGACTGAGGCTTACCACGGCAGCACGAAACGAAACAGACATACATAACAAAAATCAACAAGTGAACAATGGAGCACGTTGGCGGCCACGCAATTCCAACGCCAGGCTGCAGCCACCACCACCTGGATGACCAGAAAAAAGAGAGAAGAAACAGGCGTGGCCATGCACCTATACTGTATCAGCCTAAATCCAACACACTGGACACTTGAATGGATAATAAACCAAACTAGTCTTGAAGAAGTCCTTGAGGACTCAATGTATTCTCAGACAGTTTCACCTACACGGCCAGACAGCAGCTTCAGAAAACGGACTTATTTCCATATCACCAAATGTCAAAATCTTTGAAACAGCACCGCCTTACAAATCCTACAAAGAAACACGGTGAAGTCATTCCAAAAAAAAGAGCAAGGCGCTCATCTCTGCTTAAACTAATTATTCAAGGCTACCGACACTTAACACTAAAAATCCGCCCAGCTGTGCTCTGCACCTGAAATGAACTGAAAACCTGTGATATGAGGAAGATCCCAAATCTTCCTTAAATGGATTCATGTCACTCAAACAGTGCTACAGTACAGTACACTACAGTCTAGAGTAGTATTTTTAGATCTATCTGTTCTGTTATGCTCCATTTTATTGCTGAGTTTATACTGTATGTCTTTGCGTATTCCTCCTCTTGTTTGCATGTCTGTAATCTGAGACTGTCTACACCGTCTGTGGGTGGATGAGTGGGTGAGCTCAGGTGCACTGTCCTCGAAACAGAGAAGACGACTTTAGGCTCATAAATGTTAGAAACTTTAGATTGAGGCGTGCAGGACATAATAGGCCAACAATTTACAGCGCCATGCAAAGCAATTACTGGCCTAAGACCTCTGCTATCACTGAGATCCTCAAAGATTTCCGACAGAGAATTTCAAGACATGGTACATAAGATAAGAAAGCGAAGGCAGACAAGTGCGATATTATCACTTTTTTTTTAAGCTTGTATTTTCTTTGTAACAGTATGTAGACATCTTGATAATATCTGACAGATAATTCTTTGCATCTTCACAACTGAAAGATGTTTAGTTTGTGTGCTTTGTAAGGATAATGGAAAATGTTGCTTAAAATAGAGATCTAATTGCTGCTTAACCCACGAAATGCATATCATATAACCATATGTCCATTGTGGTTGGATAGTATGAGGACAACAGAGGTGTGAAGGACATGTTCTGCCAGCCCCTGATGAAATTACACCCTTGTATTTATCATGTTCAGACAGACTAAGTTAAACACATACACTGTCGCTTATTAATAGTTATCTTTTCTTTAGAATTTTCGACATTTCTGCCTCAAAAAAAGATTCAAAACATCTGCAGATTTTTACACACAGGTCCTGGCAGTAGACAAAGAGAACCCAATCGAACTAATGAAACTGAAATATTGTGCTTTGGTATTTGTTCAGACAAAACAATTAGCCAATAATACACATATGTGTGAGGTGCAAAAGTAAATGCACCTCTAGAATTACAAGTTAATTTGACATTAGAGTCCAATCAATTTTGTTTTCAGTCAATATAATGAGACCCAGGTGTTGTTCAGTGCCACATTTGGTTTAAAACAAATCAGGGATTTGTCGCAGTCTGATCTTCACAGCACGTTTGTCGAAGTGTATGATGGCATGGACAAAGGAGATTTCTAACGACCTCAGAGATGTTGTTGATCATCAGGATGGAAAAGTTTACAAAACCATCTCTAAAAAGACTTTGGACAAATGGAGATTTAAGATGAGTGTTAGCCTCCACAGGAGTGGTCGACCAACAAACATCACTCCAAAAGAAAGACGCATGGTAGCTTGAGAGGTCACAAATCAAACCAGGGTAGAAGAAACTAAAGGCCTCTCTCACATTGGCTGATGTTAATGTTTATGAATCCACCATCAGGAGAACAATGAATCTCCATGGTGTGCACGGCAGAGTGGCAAGGATAAAGCCACAGCTCTCTGCACATCAGCAGTTTGCTAAATATCTTGTGGACAAGCCAGAAGACTATTGGGAAGATGTTTTGTGGACAGATGAAACCAAAGTAGAATTATTTGGTTTAAATGAGAGGCTCATGTCCGGTGATGGAACAACACTGTATTCCAGCATCAGAACCGCGTACCGTCCACAAAAACACAGGGGTGATACTATCCTTGTTTGGTCCCGATTTGCCGCATCTGGGGCCTCATGTACGAAGACTTGCGTGGATTTCCTTCTAAAACGTGGCGCACGCTCAGATTTAGAAGCATTTTTCCTTTGTACATTCCAATGAAGCGTACTCGATCCCTCCCTGTCCACGCCCCTTTTAAATATGCAAACTATATTTAAATTGACCCTGCACCTGAGATTCCCCTCTCTGCACGATCAGAAAATGAAAACATAACAATGAGTAAGACAGGAAAAAAGAAGAACTTCACAGAAAGCGAATTGGAGACACTACTCACTGGAGTGGAGGTGTGCAAAAATGTCCTCTTTGGCATGCTGTCCTCCACACGCCACAATGTTGGTTAATTGCGTTTGAGCATCACATATGATCTGTATATTGATCGAATGAAAATGTTTCCTGTTGACATTTACAAATTCATCATGTGATGGCACTTTCATATAAATGTGTGTGCAGTCGATAGCTCCGATTACATTCAGAAAACCGGTTCTCGCTGCAAATTGCGCTTTAATGTTGACCTGTTCAGATGCATTGTATGGGAATTTGATATACCTGATTGACGTGCGGATAATTCCTTCCCACACGGCTGGCATGGCTCTGCTCAGGGTCGACCGGCACAGTCACGATCGGTCGGACTAATAGTTTTCACATTTATGACAGTTTCCCGGCATCACCTCTAAGTGTCACCAAAGGATCAACAGCTGTAGAACGTACAAGTTCCCGGACATTTCACTCTTGATACATCTGAACTTTTCTGTGATCGAGTACGTACGGAACGTTTTTTAACGCACGCAACCTTCGTACATGAGGCCCCTGGTCTTTGAAGTCTTAACGTCACTGATGGACCAATGAATTCTTAATTTTACCAGCAAATTTTAAAAGAAAATGTGAGGACATCTGTCCGTGAGCTGAATCTTAAGAGTAACTGGGTCGTGAAGCAATACAATGAGCACAAGCACACAAGTTGTTCTACAAAAGAGTGGTTCAAGAAGAACTAAATTAATGTTTTGGAATTGCCAAGTCAAAGCTCTGATCTTAATCAAATATATATGTTGTGGAAGGAGCTGAAGCAAAGAATGGACTAAAATTCCTCCCAGCCGCTGTAGATGACTGATCAGAAGTTAACAGAAACATTTAGTAGTTTAGTAGCTATTTCTGCACAAGGGGGTACTAAGATACCAGATACTAAAAACAATGGTTCACTTACTTTTGCTCATAACAGATATGTACAAATTATTTATTTTCTTGACTAAACACACAAAAACATGTTATTTCATTTGTTTGATTGGGTTCCATCTGTCTGCTATCAGACTTGCTATCAGAGAACATAATTATCAGAGGCTGGCGTTGAGTATCAGTATCACTGTGTAGCTGAGTGACAAATATAAACAACCGAAATGTCCTGTGGAAAGTATACAGGGTAATTTGGGTGACCTACAAAATATGCTGCCAAGTGTTTGGCCATTACCTTTAATGCACAAGAACAGAAGGCTGCCATAGCAACAGCCCTGTGTGATGGCTTTATTCTACATATCAGCTCTAAAGTACACAATCCTCCTCTGACGATGCTCTGATGCAGTGCTGCAGCTGAGACTGCAGAAAAGCATCAAGGTCCGACAGACGTTAAAGACGTTAAAGAACAAAAACAGAATGGCAAGAACAGTTCAAATGGTTAAGACATTAAAAGGGGGATTGAGTAGGCGAAATATCTGCACAGTTTATAAAAGGACTGATAGAATAATTGGTTTTAATATGCTTTTTGTAGGCTATTATATGGCAATTTAAAACAGTAATTGTTACATGGCCAAAAATATAAAATTATTGATGGCAATACTGGCTATCCAAACATTGTAGTCTAGGTAATTATTAATCCAGCACTTTCGACAGATGTGAAGACTTTTATTGTGAAGCAGAATTATCTTGCAAGTTGTGAAAATGTGCTGTGAATGTAGCCTGTCTGCAAGGCATGGCTCTGGTTTAATCCTGGGCATCATCTCAGATGCACCAGAGTCCACAATGAGTATGTTTAATCCTACTAGCTTCCTGACATGCTCTTTGCAACTGAAGGCCAACAAAGCAGTGTTTGGGTGGTTAGGGATTGAGCACTCAAGGTTCTCTCGCAAGTTTCCCTGCTTTTTCCTTTGTAATGGGCTTAGAGCTGTACACAATGTTCATAATAAGGTTTTGAGGATGTTATCTAAAA
>JASGAT010349816.1:0-28542 GCA_030220025.1 Chelon auratus | reverse complement strand
AAGAATGTTTTCCTTTAGTTGAAAGCACTAGGCGAGAGACAAACAGGAAACACGCAGAAGAGGGGAGCGTGACATGCAACCGACGTCTAATGATGCCAAAAACCAAAAAGGCCAATTACGCCATCTGTACTATATGCATTAGAATTGACTCCATCTGTTTGCTATTTGTAAAAAAAAATTTAAAAAAATTAAATAAAGGAAAAAATGCATTTTAGTGTGATTCAGTTATTTTCAAGCCAAAGCGTAAGTGCAGTTCCTTTAATGGCCACTTGAGGCTGAATGCAAAACTTAGTCAATCCCCGTAGACCGCCATGATAAAATTAGAAACTTTTCGGAAATAAACATGGTAGAGAAAAATATAATGCCTTCTACAGCTAATTGTGTCATGCTTGGCACCTGTACAGTGAGTGAGTTTTAATACAACTCAGTAATTTAACCCATATTGAGCATCAAAACCGCCTCTTCAGGAAATCTATGCCGGCATTACAGAGGGTTCGGCCATCTCTACGTACAGTCACTTGGCCATTACTCGGATTTAGAGCAGGCTTGTTCAGCCCACCTGGCGGTATGGACATCCAGAATATCAATCCACTTCATTATCCTTCCGCATATGGAGGGACCTGGACTGGACCTGATTTTCACCATGAATAGTGTGACCAAAAAGTTGAAATGCAAAACCAAGCTCACACAACACAGAATATGACAACCCATTTCCATGAGTCAGATGACTTTCCCATGCTCCTCACAGCCTAGGATAGGCGCCGTCTCTCTCCTTCACATGTGCCACGTTCTAAGCGGTTGAATTCACAGGCAGATCAGAGGAGAATATGAACGAGACATGATACGTGATAGAGCAGATTTTGTTCCCCCGCCTGGATAATTCTCACTGATTAGTTGCCTTAATTGTCTCTTTGGAGAATACACTAATGCCAGGATTATTGATTGCTCACAAGGATGTCCTATTTCACGCGTTGGTACAGTCTTGTGAGTGTTGCGCTGCACTCTGTGGAACAGCTGTACTCAGTTATGCAAATAACTGTTTTTAATTATTTGTGGATTTTAGTGATTGACTTGCTCTTTTTCTCTCAAGTTCATGGTTTTTGTGTTAGTACTGGTCCCTATGACGTAGAATGTCAGCATCCACATGTTCCCGTGAGGGTCCAACAGTGCAGGAGCTAACCCCACGTCCTCGGCCTTATTCTTGTGAAGACCTTGCGCGCACCGTTTTCTCTTTCCAGTCAGACCCATGCTTGGCAGGTAACTCTTCTTCTTGATGTCAGGAGGACGCCATTATGTGCTACCCAGGGCACATGAGGAACCTGTCCACACATGTACCACGTACTACTGGTTATAGCGTGTGCGCGCAAGCCTGTTTTGAGCAAGACAGGCATATGCTTGTGGCCCCAGGTCAGTAGGGGGCCTCCCGAGGACTGGCACACTTTAAGATTCAACATTTCTTTATTGTCAGCTACAGAGGCGGCAATGTATGGAGCTTTCTGTCTATGGTGTTGATTCAGGATGCTTCCCTGCCTTACGTCTCATATGGTTTGGTGTTATACATTAGCACAGCTTGTTAGCTTTTGTCAATTGCGGTCACTGCAAACTCAAAATCTTAGTTTCTTTTTCTGTTCACAAACTGATTGAACGTTTGCTGCAGTTAAGCAACGACAGGATAAGCAGAAATGGCAGTTGTGTACATATATTTAGAGATGTTTTCCGGTGGCACCTTGTAATTGAATGACGCACATTTAATGCAGAGATGCAGGCGTGCGAAATATGACTGAATCACACTTTGTTATTGCAAATAAAATGTTACATTAATCTGGAAGTTTTACACCTAGTTTTTTAGACACATTTTTTCAAATCCAATCAAAGGATCTTATCCCATGTTTATAAGTTCATTATGCAGTGCTAGAGTAAGAGGCAGATCAGATTTTTTATCAGGGCGACAGGGTTTCTTACCACCTACATACCCAGGTGTGGCAAAGAGTCACACTTCCAGCAGTTGTAATCCACAGCTACTTGTTTAAAATAAGAAACTCTGGGAGCTGCTAACCAGCGAGGATGTGATTCTTTGCTCGGTATCAGCAGATATGATGTGTGAATTTCACAGCTGAGCCTTCAGGAGATGAGGAGGGAGTATGTGGAGCAGCAGCATAAGAGGGAGACTGCAAGCAAGACACAGGGAGTTGTCTGAACGTGTGATCTTTCCATCAGGGCCCAGAGCGGGCCCCGCTCCCCATTGCCGCGCCAGTCACGGCGCCGCATTGTGGTAGTATATCTCCATCAGGCAGCTCGCGGGGCGCTCAGTCGGTGCGACACGATCGCTTCTGAAGGGGAAATTCTCGCTGAGCCGGCGCTCTGCCTCCCTGACAAAAGTCGGGGCGTATTGGGTATTTTTAGATACTTTGTCTCTTTTCATCCCCAGTGCAGGAAATGTGAAAGTGAGACAGCTGTAATGTTGTGAGGGGCCGTGGCATACTTTTCCAGTCACGCCTTGTATCCCAGTCACTGAGGCACGAGATTTAGGTTGTTTCCCAAGCTTTCTCCACCTCCCTGCATGTCATACGTAGCATGCCTCTGCCATATTTGGCAATTCAAGGACCTTTATACATACCCCGAGTTCCATGACGTAGCATTTCTCCAGCTGTTAAAATACCGTCACACTGTCTGACTTAGGTTAAACACTGAAATTCCTTTTGAGCAAACTTGCTGTATTCACAGATCAAATCTCGGTGTGATAAAAAAGAAGTTGCACAATATAAGCACGGCTGAGTGAGTCTTAGATTATGGTTGAGAGAACGCAAAGTGGAGGCTAAATCCTCTTTATGTAAGTATATTACAGAGCAATGTCCTTTGCCTTATATTAATGTAATGACTTTCTGGCAAGGGCTCTTAGCCCCCTCCCAAGCACACGGCACTTCTGTGACGGAGGTACACATCAGAGACCCAATCAACATAATCACCAAGTGGAACACACCAAAAGGATTTGTGGTTCTTCTCAGGACGACTTTTCATTATGTAAAGATAAATAAGATTTCTTCTGAAGAGCAGCCAAAGACATAGAATAGTAAATATGCAGTATTTATTCACTGTGTGTGAAATGAAGCAATATGGCCAACGTGCACCCACCCCTCTCCTACACATATAGAATCCGTAAACAGAAACGCCGCCAGAATTATAGGGATTTTTATAGATTCATTCAGTGCATTAAAGGAGTCACACGCTGTGAAGGATGTGCGATCACCATGTTGTCTGCGAGGTGGAACTTAGCCAAGAAGCAAGGAGAGGTGGGGGCGCTCGCTGGGTGATTAGCAAACGCCACACAGTGCATGGGATGCCTGCAGGAGAGGCACGGTAAATGGCAAGCGAAAGGGAGCGAGCGACGGAGAAAGGAGGGCTTTGGGAATGAAGTGGAAAGCTAGAGAGGGGAGGACAAAAAGCGAAAGGGGTCGCAACCTTGTCGTCAGTGTTTGTGACAGCGAGCAGCTGGAAAAGACTGATGCTCCTGCCTCTCCCATCTGCCTTTCACACCCCCGCCACTCATCGGCCCCACATGATCAGAGCTCTTCGCTTTGCTTTTTCTCCCTGTAATGTCACTTTCTTTCTCTCTTTATCATCTTTTTATTTCGTATTTTCACCCTTCTTTGCATGGGTCTTCCTCACTACTGACACTATCTCGGGTTGTGCCAGGCCTCAGAAATTCCTGTGTGTTTTCCTGCCTCATTTTATCAAGCTCAAAACTTGACTGAGTCCCTGCCAGGGATGTCACAATGCATTTCATTTTCCATCGTTCTCAATTGCAAATGTAATACCAAAAAATGATCCATGCATAAACCCTTAGCATTTGGCCAGACTAAAGATGATCATAGTAGGCTATGAGGAGTGTCCAGTTAATTTTATGAGCTACTGCTACATGAACCGCAACACATTAGCCTTTGTGAATGTGAATATGAAGCTGTAAAGGAGTATCGCACCAACACTGGCACACATGCTTTCTCTTGCTTCGTAAATGTCATCGTGTCGGCATGTGGCCGGTGCAGCACTGTCCCTGAGAAATATCAACAGGATTCCTCTATTCTGCAGGGCATTGTGGCCGGAAAACCAATTGGGCGCAGAGTTAGAACTTGCATGCAACTTTTGAAATCTTCATCTGTTCGCATAGTTTTCCCATGTCATGCATACTAGCTCTGGCTGTGACCTGCGGCTCATTTGTAACACATGGTACGTTTGTTCACTCCGTGTTTGCTTGCTTTTCCAGAATACAACAAAATAGGAAAAGGAAGGGATTGTTTTTGTCAATAAGACTTCCAAATAGGCTATAAATGGACTGTTAGATTATAGAGCTGTAAAGCTGCCCAACAGGATTTGCTGCATTGGCCAATACTGTGTGTTCTGTCAGATGGCATTGCGTTATATTCCAGCTGAGATTAGGATGGCATGATAGTTTTATAACTTTCATCTAATTTCAAGTCTAATTTTAAATTTTAATCTCGTAATTCTTGATACATCACATAATAACAACAACAAAATTGTAGATGTGCCATCAAAACAGTTCGTTCAATGCTGTTCTTTAGTATTGTTACCACCCACCTAGATCAGACCAGGCACCCCCACCCCATAGCAACTAAAAGGAACAACTAAAAAAACATGAAGAACAGCACAAGGTGTTGACCTGGCCTCCAAATTCACTAGATCCCAAACTGATCAAGTATCTGTGGGATGATCCACAGAGGCCCCTCCATAGGACCCAACTAACAACATTGTGTTGCCAGACACAAGAGGACACCCTCAGAAGGCCCATGTCCATTCTCTGATGAGTCAGAACTGTTTTGGAGGCACCTATACAATAATGTCATAATGTTTTGCCTGATCGGTGCTTAACTAAGCTAAGTTTGATCAAACACTTGGTGCAACACACTTCCATTCCTGGACGCTCCTTTCCAGATCTCTGATACTTTTTACAAAATCTTTGCTCTTGATTATTGAAACAAAACAAGGAAGGAATGGAAAGGCATGAGTTTATCTAATATTTTCTATGTCCAGTTGGATTCTCATAAAGTAAACTGTGAAAGTGCCGCATCTTGCCGAACCCAGTGATGGCCGTGTAGCTGTGTATAGCCTTCTTCTCACTCACTTTCTCATCACAGAACAATCCTTGACCTGAATAAGCGAATAATTGCCTCCAGCAGCCAAGGAAGGAAGTTGATGCTGGGAGAATAATTACAATTTTCATCTTGGGAAGTGTGAGTCCCTGCAGTGTGTGTGTTTTAGTGCCGCGCTATCCCTGCATGCGGTTGTGAGCATATCTTTGGGGCTCTTGCCACTGTGCTGGTGTCTGGGACGTGAGCTAAAATACTCTCCGGTGCCTCGAAAGTCCTTCACCCTGGAGGCCCATCTCTGTAAGGGATGTCCCGTTTTTGAGATCCCCTGGAGAG
This sequence comes from Chelon auratus, assembly GCA_030220025.1. NCBI lineage: Eukaryota > Metazoa > Chordata > Actinopteri > Mugiliformes > Mugilidae > Chelon > Chelon auratus. The sequence continues at coordinate 23,104 of JASGAT010349816.1, read as the reverse complement.
GTTAAAAAAAAAGTGCAATAACCGTTAAAGTACTCAGTGCCTGAGGGACAAGTCACTTCCCATGCAACGTGATACTGCTGGCAGGTTGAAAGGAGAGAGGTTTGATTCTGTGTCCTTTATAATTTGTCCTTACAGTATCATTTACGCTGGAGCTACAACTAAAGAGCTAACCACAAGCTTTTCAGCATGAACATGAGAGGAATAACGTTCTTCTTACTTTAGTTCTTAGGTTGTTACAGTTAAGGAGTATGCACTTAAATCTGTCAGTCTGTATGTGGGTTAGACTCTCACTGCTCCTCTGGTAGCTTCTCTAAGTAGCCAGGCAGCATTAACCAACCTCGTGAATCTTAGCCCTTCTCCGGCGCATCTCAACCCACTTGTAGGTAGTGTAGTAACGAGGAGAAAGACCAGAGGGTCGGGTTGTGGTGGTCCTGCTGCCAGTTTGCGTTGGCAGAAGCAGGACGGAAAGATCTAGAGCAGTGTTACCAGGGGAGCGCAGGCAGCAACAAGCTAGGCCCAAGGCACTTAGCAAAGATCAAGGACTGTTCAAAAACGACAAACTGACATTGGAAACGGTTTAGAGGGGACGGCGGGAGATGGCTCGAGGAGGAGGGGGGAAAGAAAAGGGAGAGGGTAAATGAGAAGAGAGGGAAGACGGGTGTTGTATGTCAGCAGATCGATTGCAGCTAAGGATAGAACTATATCAAGACTCTCCTTCACCGCAGTGACAGGAATAGCTGCACTCGTGACCCCTTAGGGGAATCTGTGGATGGTAAAGATTTGTATAGCGGACAGTCTCAAAGACCCAATGTCTGTATTATATTATCTTGGCCTTGAATGAGACTAAATACACATTTCTCAAACCAACTACGTCCCCCTTGACCTTCTTGCAAAAATAGAAACAACCATAAGTCTTCGTCATAAAGCCCAAATCTAGTATTTGTGTGTAACCCGAAATCTTGGTGTTGTCATAGTGCAACTTTGGAAAACCACATCATCAAGTGCTGTTTATTTGAATGTTAACATGGAAACTTCAGGAGCTGCCTTGGTTTAATCAGATTTTAAGATTCAAATGTTGCTAACATTTGAATCTGATTGGTCCACTGTAGCATGTGACATCATCTGTTTCATTGAGCCCCGCCCAGTTCAAACCAGGAAGAAGAACTGGAAAGAAAACATGGATACATCGTTTTCTTGCTTTATGTAAGAGCAGGTCAAATTTTTGTGCAAAATGTTAAGACTACATTGTTTAGAACAAGGAACTTACTGAGAAATGTTTTTAGCACCTTTCACTTGTACACCTCATTGCTACAGTCAGTGGCTTTTAGCACTGTAGCTCTTCTCATGATGGCTGAACAGCACTATTGTAAACTTATGTGTAAAGGAAGGCATTAAAATTATCATGAAGAGCTTTTCACACAGGTGGTTGCTAATGCAAAGCCTTACAGTTCTGTACTGGCCTGAAAAGAGTTACAGAAAGAGCTCGTGATCAGTTTAAAACATTGATGCAAGCTCTACAAGAAGAATCAGTGATGGTGAATCCTTGAAATCAGTGACTCAGCAAAGTGATTCATGAGTCACCTCTGCTTTATGTTCAGTAACGTGTTCGTGCGGGTCGTAACGTTGGTGAGAAGTGCTCCAATAATCTGCCCATACTACCCGGAAAGCTGTGTGGCAATTGCACAATAGCATTAGTCTGGCTGGCATAGTCAGTACTTATCAGAATACGACTCTGGTAACGCTCCATTTGGATTTCATTATGAGGCGAGTTTCAAGCGATACTGAGAAAACAAAAGGCCTCTGCACGGCATAGTCCTACAGGCAATCCCAGTCACACAAACAAAACTCCAGTGTTCAGATGACATGTATTCATTTTCTGTCCATCGCGGCATTAAACCAATCGAGTTGATTGCAAATGTTGAGTTGAAAAATGTGTGGGAAGTTGCCTGGCTTCCAGGCTGCATTAGCATGTTAGCATTTTGGAAAACCTGTGACAGTGGCATGTCTTTGCCTCCGTCTTCTTTAATGGATGTGGCTTTTTAAACGAGTTCAAGTTGTTTTAGAGCATGTCAGAGAATGGCAACGAGTCGGATTATTGTTTTGTCTTAAATTATGTTGCGTGCCTGGCTCAGCTGCTGAGGTCAAGTTGTCTCCAAGAGGAAAAGGAGCAAACGGCTTCTGATATAACAGGCTGTCTGACTGGAGGGCCACAATTCGGCCTGTCAGCAGCTGAGCCTGCCTGTCTTCAGTTTGCACAGTGTGCAGCAGACACTATGGATTTTCATATATTATTATGCCCAGGCCCTGTGCTAGAATTACACACTAGCTAAAGGTCATAACGCTGCACGGAGCAGATACTCTGACGAAAACAGAAGGAGGGAGGAGAGGGAGGGTGGAAGAGGAAAAAGTGTCATTAATTATCCATCACTGTTCCTCTTGTTGTGTTAAATCCTTCCCTTTCTCTTTCTTCCCCTTCCCTTAATCCTCCACCTTTGCCAAATGAAAGCTAACCCCTCAAACATTTTCCACACATAGTCTCACACATGGTATAGCCACCAAAAGGAAAGGCCCGACTCCCTTTGATGCACCAACTGCGCAGGCAATCTGCACGCCGTCTCCTCAAAACTGGCCCTTCCCACACAAACACATGGTGCGCTACAGCCGGGAAGCTAGCTAGAACAGCCTCCCCTGCTGCGAACGCACGGACAGATGCAGAGCTGACCTGAGCCGTATGCTGGCGGACACAAGTCTTCCTCAAAGCAACAGCTCGGAGTGTCCACGGCACTCAACCAAATGCTCGAGTCCCTCCCCTCATCGAGTAAAGTATTAATGTGCCACGTTTTTGTCATTAACTGAAATACACCCCCACTTCAGTCATGTGCATGCAGGAAACTGATGGGGTAAACAGCAGGAGATACATTTAAAGGACTGCTGTGATTTGTGTTGCAAGGTGGCAAAAAGTCTTACACGCAAATTGCTTTTGTTTTCAGCTCTGCAGGACGAATGTCTTTCATATCTGCGTTCACTGCTGTTATTGTATGAAAAATTCCAGTATAACCTAACAGTGCCTCAGACATGGAGAGAGCAGAGCAGCTTCAAAACCAAATTGGTTAACAAATGTGCCCTGGCTACATGGTGAATTTTGTGTTATCGACTGTGAAGATGAGCTTCAAGGGGTAAATATTTCAAAGAGGACTGCTGCTTGGATCCTTTCCACCAGTCCTGCTTCTTCAAAAATATTGAATAAATAAATGAATATCTTCTTTTTCCCCGTGGTGCCAGCTGGTTCGTGCCTCTGCCCTGCAAGAACAAGTAAATAACGTTGGCCACATATTTGGCCATGAACATGTTTGATTTTCTTTTCTTTCTGATTAAATATTAAACACTGAGGACATGGTTATGAGAAGACTTTCAGAAGACCGTTGTGTGCTTTGGATGATTGGAAAGCAGTGATAGTGTTATGAAGAATAGTAGTTCCAATTTCAGGAAAATGGAATCACAGTCCATTGCTTAAAACACGCCCTGTTTTCCATGTGGGAATAAGGTTACCTGCATGACTGGGAGACCCTTAAATAGACCCAGATTTCCTGGCAGAAAATTGATCTGTATTTGTTTGCTGTTAACCTGAAGAAACAGATACACAAGAGGTGCTTGAAGTTTTCAGTCGCGTAATTGAGATTTGTACTCCAAGATGGAGGACATTATTCCTTGTCTTTGTGACCCAGATGGAAATAGCATTGCCCTCCCATGTATGTGTTGTAAATGAGGTCAGCCTCCTCCCAGGTAGAGGTCTGAGTTCCTGAAAAGCGGTCTACTCTGGTTTTGTGAGGAGGGCGAGGGGTTCCAGGAGAGGTGCGTTAAAAAAGCATTCTTCGATTTTATCACTGGAGCCAGAACCAGAGTGACACCGGTTGTCTCTTTCCTAGTATCATGAGTGTATAGGGAGGATTTCGTTCGACAGATTTCCAGCTGGTGGGTAGAAGTGGTGAGGATGATCAGCCATGGCACAGTGATGAGTCTTCAGTAAGACTTCCGATCATAAAACCAAACCCTAGATGTAATTTTCCATTCAGGCGAATCAGGCCTGTAATCTCATCAATCATCATCTCAAGTAGGAGTGCCCTTTTATTTATTTATTGTTTTTTTATTCACATTTTGTGATTAAAGTTTGTAGTTCAGATAGGTAACACATTTGTTATGCATGGACAGATTACAGATTAATATATATATATATATGTATTTGAAGAAAAACAAATATGACCACTGACAGGAGAAATAAATGACATTGACCATCTTGTGACAATTCAATGTGCTGCTGGGAAACTTTTGAACCTGGCATTCATGTGGACTTCGACATGTAGCACCCACCTAGACCAGACCAGACCAGACACCCCAACCCATAGCAATGGCACTCCTTCATGGCAGCAGGATGCAGCCTGACATAGGCACACACACAAAAACAGTTGGGGACAAGGTGTTGACCTGGCCTCCAAATTCACTAGATCCCAAACTTATCAAGTATCTGTGGGATGATACACAGAGGCCCCTCCCCTCAACCTATAGGACCCAAAGGCCCCCCACTGACAACATTGTGTTTCCAGACACCACAGGACACCCTCAGAAGGACCATGTCTATTCTCTGATGAGTCAGAGCTGTTTTGGAGGCACAAAGGAGACCTAGACAATATTAGGAAGATGGTCATAATGTTATGCCTGACTGGGGTATGTTCCCAAATCGAGGCTTTTTTTTTTAGTTTGTTAATACTGTAGTAATTACCCTCATTCTTCACAAGAATTGAGATTTTGCGAGCATCAAATACAAGCCATTTGATAGCACTGTCTTTAGCTCTGCAGTGTTGACCAGCGATTGACCAGACAGGTTTTTAACCAGCGCTGGCGGACTCGCCCCCTCACTCGTTTTTCAACATGAAAAGAATAACCCCAATTTGCCAGTCGCACATGCACGAGTAGTTACAGAAAAACGCTTGCTCTGTCTGGAATTAATTTCTATTCTTGATGCACTCCCAAAAGTCAGGTATCCAGTAGATAATATATTCATAAACAGTGAATCCATATTCAGACATGCAGGAAAGACTAAATCCCTTTTCAGTTCTCTGAATTTGATTATTTTATTCTGTGGAGTATGTTTTTTTTTTCACAACAGTAGTTATTTTCCATGGTTCAGTGCTTTCAGAGACATCACTGATTTACCCCAATAACTTTTCTTTCAATTTTTCACTCATCCTCTATCCCTGAAGCGAATTCCGCATAAGCCTTTTAAGCCTTCTGCACTTATGTGACCCTCCATGTCATCTCATGCTCCTCTTGTCTCTCCTGCGTTTTATACAGATTCGTCATGTTCCATGAAAGAAGGAAGATTTTAGATGCTATGGCACCACGGGGTGGGTGTGAGCGTGTGCTCTTTCTGACAGCGAGTTATTATCAGGATTTGGACATGCTCTGAAAACCCTCTCTGCAGCGGGAGAGCGCTCCACACTGAGGACCAGTCCTCATTCTTATTTTTAACCACTCCATTAAAGTCTTTTCTTTCAATAACTCTGTGTCTTCATCAATCCTTCCCCCTGTCTCCCTCCTCTCCCTCTGCTTCTATTTTTTCCTCTCTGTGTCTTAAGATGGAAACACATGAATTTTGAGACACAAGTTCATCGGTATTGATCAGCATTTGCCATCAGAAAGCCATTGTCAGCTGTGACTCAATATGGAGGAAGGGGCAATGGAAGTTGATGGAAAAAGTAGTCTTAAAGTCTGATACATTAGGTCAGTTTAGTTTCTGTGAGTAACCAATCAATTATCACCGCAGTTCCCATCAGCTGTCCTAAGAACTTAAGCATCTTTCAGCTTAACCATCAACAACTATATCTGAGCACTCTCACCAGCACTCTAATCGAGTTAAGAGCCACACCTTTCCCTTTGGAGTTGGTGGAAACCCAATCAGAGATAAAATCATAGTGAATGTCACCAAGTGAAGGAGCCATGTAGATGGTACATTCTTTTCACCCTAGTTGGTGCCTTCAGGGATGCTGCCAAAAAGATTTTCATTAATTATTTTGCCCTTTGGAGGATGTACCATGAAGAATTCACGAGTCTGGATGTGATGAGTGTGTGTGCCACAGCCTGAGAGGAGAAAGATAGCACGTATGAGCTATGTGTTCAAATGAGAGTTTGATATTAAAAATCAGTCCAACACGATGTAAAGTGAAGGAGACAACTAGACCACTAGATCATCTGACAATAAAGAACTATTTTGGACTGATAAACTGCCGGTTATGAAGTTCCCAGCACATGTTCTTGACAGCAGGCAGGATGAGTTCTTCACTGACAGTAACAGGCTTCTTAACCTTAGGAATATGGCTAACCACAGTATACAACAGCATTTGCAGATGGAAGAGAACTCTCTTGCAGTACTTTCTTTTTTGCATTCAATGAATTTTTTTTCAGTTAGCATTTTTTTCCGCTAACTTTCCACAATAAAATTTGTTCATGACCTGCTTACTCACCAATGAGCAGTTTACTGAAGGTCAGTACTGTCTTACTACAGTCCTTTCCAAAACAACATTTTTACTAACGTTTCTGACTTTGGAGTGACAAAACTATCTTGTCAGGTTTGCTACTGTGAACCAGAAAAGGTTATCTTAATGGCTCACTNACTTAAGCAAATTTTCATCTTTTTTAAAAAAAAAAAAAAACAAAACTCTATGATGCTTGCTCTGTTTCAAAAAATGAGAGTATTTGGTCACAGTCTGAAACCCTGAGGGTACTTGGACTGAAGGTGTCGAAGCGGTTTTGACAGCTTTTCTCCGCATATATACAAGCCATATTCTAGGTATACCTTATAGTATTTCCTGTTGAATTAACCTTTCTGTTCAGTCTCTGCATTGTCGTCATCATTGCGTATCCTTTTATCTTCCAGATCTCCTCTGTAGAAACTCTCAAGCAACTTCTGTTTTTTTACTCACGAGCACGTATCTTTTTGCATCAGGTCATCGGGTGTTGATACTGATGACCCCATGTACATGTGTGTTGTCGGACACGAGGAAGTTAATTCAGTGCAACTGCTAAAAAGTGTTGGCTGTGCCTCAGTAGAGTGGGTTGCCCACGAATCACAAATCAAGTATCCTTGAGCTAGTCACTGAACCCCTCCCAGCAGCTGGCACTAGTGTGTGAATGTGAATGTGTACCAGTAGGTAGAAAAGAGCTATATACAAGGCTGTTTACATTTTATTTGTTATAGGTGCTGGTTCACACACGGGTGGCTAGGGACCACGGGTCAAGGCTATGTGTTCTGCTGTATGATGTGTGCGCACATGTCTGTGCATGCTAGGGGCTGTACCGAGTAGTCGACTAGTCAGCTTTATTGCTGTGCCATGGCACTTTAAGCAGGAAGCCGACTAGTTAGTCATTGCAGCAAACTAGCAGCGGTTCATCGAGTGGAATGTGTGGAAATACTTCAATTAAAATGATGCCCATTCTGTCGTGACATGCAGAATATGTAAGTCAGTCCTGAAATACAACAAATTCACACTCATCGGAAAAGGCATCCATGATTTGGTTGGAGTGAGGTGTAGCGAAAGAATTGCAGGGGGGTACAATGTTGGAATAGCAATAGAAGTAAAGTGGAAGTATGGGTCCACGTTGACAGCGACAATACTTTGTTCTAGTTCCGTAATGCACCAGCATTTGTTTCAAAGCCATCACTTCAGAGAGCATCCATACCACATTTACTAATAAACCAGTGTAGTTATCATAAAAAGATAGAAAAAATAGGAACACATAGGAGTACAAAAACAATCTGGGGGACATACGGTGTGACAGAGAGAAACATGTCATCAAGAGGGAAGCTCCAAGAGAAGAAAGCAAATTGCCGGTTAGAGATGATAGGAAATGCAGAGCGAGATAAAAATACAAAGAGCAGGATGCGGAGAAAAAGAAAGAAATTGTGTATGGATGAAAGGCATAAGTAGCTCAGCCTCTCAGGTGGCCTCTCAGATTGCTGCTCTTTGAGAAGAAGCAATGACAGCAGGCTGAAAACACTTGAGTGAAGAAGAAAAACATCAGTGTTGCCTGTCAGTTGTTGTCTTTTTCATCTGTTGCTTTTTTATATGACACCAGCTCGGTGTGCTTTATTCTAGTCCCACTTCAACCACCCCCACCCTCTCCCCCCGTCTTCTCTGTTCACCCTGTACTCGCTCTTTCTTTTCCCTCCCTCTCTCCATCCCTCTTCCTCCCTAATGACTGAGCTGCTGGCAGGCGATATGAAGGCAGCATTTTCTCATCTTATAAGCACATTAAACAGTCAAGAAAAGACTGGCTCCCTGAAATGTTAAATTGGACTTTGGACCTATCATTTCTCATATGGCCTTCTGTTTTTCACATTCCTCCTGCCTCCCGTTTCCCTCTCTACATCTCAATCTCAATCTCAATAAATTGTCTCCAGTTTATCGCAGCTAAAGTTGTACTGTAACAGGCCTTTTATTAAAAACCTGATATTGGGCAGACAGTATCATCCAGCTTTGATAATGGCAGCACCTCCCTTACCACAGTTAGTCAATATGCTTTTAATATTTTTTATTTCACACTGCCGCCCAGAGAAATCTTTTCAGCCTGGTGTGGGAGGATTTCACCAAACCGGCAATGAAACCTGCTTCAGCCCTCCTCAAGGAGCAGCTTACACAACTCAAAGAACTCAATTACTTTTAGTGTACACTGATGTGCTGGGATGTACTTCGAGGGGGTTTCTGGGCAATAAAATGGCCTTATTAAAAAAAACAAAAAACCAATTATAATGTCAGTGCAAAATATCAGCTACTAGCAGCTGAAATGGAAAACAGAAAGCCTTCAGAAGTTTTCCCCATGTGCATTGATAGCCCATTTTTAATATTACATATAAGTCACAAACATTAGCATTTGATAAACCATGCTGATCGTTCAAAAATTCAAGTTGACAGTTTTGTTTAGTCTTCAGGCAAGTTGAAAAAATATTCTGGCAGCTGTATTCCAAGTAATAGTTACTTAATAGGATTTTATTTGTGATTCCAATATAACAGCACGAAATGAGCCATGTATATAGAGAAGAGAAAGATCACTTTTACTGTAAATGAATAAATTGAGCTCCTTATCACTGATTTCTTCCCTTTCCCTGGTCACATAAACTATATTTGCCACAAAAACTAAAACAAGGAAAATAACTTGACATAATAGTATTATATCATCAGATAGTTTATGTCTGTAGTGTTTGTTATTTCCTGCAGGTCGACAGCTAGCTTAGTGTTAGCTTAACATTAACTGGTAATGCAGATTTCTCAGTGACTGTGTTAGCTAGCTAACATCCAGATGACCAGTTGTTTGTTTCAACTTTTAGTGCCATGCAGGTTCACTGGTTTAGTTTAGAATTTTTGCTGGGAGCAAAATTAATACAACTTGAGCGTTTACTAACCAACAGTTATGGGGTCACCGCTGGGAGCGCCGGAAATGTTCTCTGTTGGGTTAGCATTATCTCTGGTTCTGTTTTGTGTGTCCTGGCTTACCTTGTCAAGGTAAGATCCTTCTGCAATCTTTTCAAACAGACTTCTGGATTTGGTGAGATTTTATCACCTTCCACTACAAGGTGCTTGTTCTTATCTAAGACACAGTCGAAGTCAAAGTAATCCCAACGCCAATCTATTGCTGTCAAGATGACTGATTTGGACAGATGTGATGTGTCTGCTGTCTGCTGGTGTAAAACTGACATAATTAAAATACCAGATGATGGATTACTTACCCACACACACTACTAGGCTTACATAGGAACTCAGTAACACAGACCACGTCTGATTGATGCAAGGAAATTTATTGGTGGACATGTCAGAGAAGTGGATGGAGGGATGAGATTGGTTGAGGCGTTGAAGGGAAGGGATAAGGTGAAAGCATAGATGGACGATGGTCATCAGACCAGAGGAATCCAGGGAGTGATACTCAGGGTGGGGGCACATCTCAGGAGGTTTAGGTTCCTTGTTCCCCGGCTCATGTAATGAAAGATGGAAGAGGAAGAAAAGAAAAAGAAAATAGAGGGATGGGGACAGTGGGGGTTGAGAGCTATGGCGAACGGAGAGGGTTAAGACAGACCTTTATAGGTAAGCATGGAAAATAAAATGATTTGGGGTGTGGTCCTGTTCTTGAACTTAAGCCATATTAACATCATATAAATTGACAGATGCAATCTACAGACTTTTTTGTTTGTTTGTTTCCTAAGCCAGTGCTGAAGAAGACAAAATTGATACCAACACTTCAGTCAAACTTTTGCTAAAACAGCTATCAACAAGCAAAGTTGTCAGAGAGACAGCTGCAGTGATTAGAAAATGACAACATTTTTATGAAAAAAAAAATGATAATGAAAATAATGAGTAGCAGTGACACTGCTTCTGGCTGTCATCTTTTTGGAAATACAGTAGAGCTGCAGCTTGCCAAAACTGCTTGTGTTAAGGGTAGTGAAATGACCAGACTGTCAGCCATTTATGTTTTAGAAAAGGGCTTTCTTACAGTTGCGGATACTTCAAATGACTTTCTTCCACTTAATAACACCATTTATCTTTATCTTTATCTTTTTTTTTTCACCATTTTCAATTTTGTTCTGTTTTTGTTCTGACATTTGTTTGCATGGCTTGTCTCTCTCTTTCCTCTGTCTTTCTCTCCATCCTTCCTCTGTGCAATGATCATCAGTCTGGAGGTCGGTGACCCGCTTAGCAGCTCTGGAACAGATGTTCTTGGGGCCTGTGCATGTGTGCGCGTGGACTTACGACAACAACTAACAAGGGCTGGGCACTTAGACTGGGGAGATGGATTAGTGTTTTATGCTTCAGGATGAAGGGATGAACGATAAAGAGACAGTTTGGAGGGATTGGAACTAGGGTTTCGTGGGCCACACTTGGATTAAAAGAACTGTGGTTGGTGAGGACAGAAGTATTTTTACCATGCTGTGATTTTCAGACTTACTGGGAAGTGCTCAGAGAGCTTTCAGGGGTCACAGCTGGGTTGAAGAAAGGAAAAAAAACATCTAGGGTGAGAGGAGGGAAGAAGTGGTGAGTGCAGTGAAAAGGTCAGTGTGTTAGAATAGAATTTGTTGTGTAGATACAGCTAATACTGACAGCCTGCCTGTCAGTTTACACTCACAGTCTCTTTCTTCAGATTTGTTGTTTGTCTGACGTATGCAGAGCTGTTGGAGAGGGAGTCTTGAAAGAAAGCTATGAGTGATTATATGACTGAAGGACAATGAGGCTTATAACCAGATCCTCTCCCAGTACTCCCTCTAAGATGGCTACATATCACACATGCAAAAAAAAAAACAACATAATGTAACCATGCTCAGAAAAGATCAGGGAGGTTATTGAGTTATCTTGTGCTGTAGTTGCACCTAGAACCATTTCCAATCTGGTTCCTGGACTTATTCAGTCCCAGTCTAATTCTGAGCATTTCTACCAAAAATAACCATTCACACACACACCTACGGCCAATTTAGAATCACCATTTAACCTAACGACCATCTCTTTTGTCAGTGGGAAGAAGCTGGAGTACCTGGAGAGAACCCATGCAGACACAGGAAGAACATGCAAACTCCACACAAAAAGACCCTAGTCGGCCAGTGGATTCAAACCCAGACCCTTCAAACCCTTCTTGGTATGAGGCATCAGAGCTAACCACAGCAGCACAACAATACCTGGAATGCAATGGAAAACACATAATGAAGAAATACAAACAGGACTACTGTCTGTGAAGGGTTCTCAGTCATCCATGTCATGGTATATCCAAAAAATAACTGGCTATTGGAAATGTAGCGATTCTCAAAGACGTTTCACCACATATCCAAGTAACTTCTTCAGTACTAAAGGACTGTTGGAGATTTGGATTTTGAATAGGCACATCTGTGACTGTTACCCACCTGGAACTTGCATGACTTCCAGGGTCCATCAACAACCAGATACTTACCCATAGTTGGGGTACTGTTTGTCTTTCCCCGATGAATGCCACTCTAACGACCCTTTGCATTTCTGCTGTTCTTTTAACTTTGATGTTGGACATCTGCGCCCTTTCCACAATTTAGAAACTTCCTCCAGAATGTCCTCTTGTAGGTGTTGACCTAGTAGGTTGTTCAGCTACTGACTTTAGATGATCGATGGTGGAGTGAACCTGCCCCACTTTTATTGAGCAGCTGATTTTGGGCATTCTGGAGGATTTCTGATTGATTGTTGAGTCTAGGTGTAAACTGGTGGGAAATATCCCGTTTCTTCCCCATCATAGGTTGTAGTCTTCAAGTTTCCTCTATGTCCTCCTATAATCCTGCACTACTCAAATGGTGGTTGTCCCAAAGTCATGGGTCACAGAGTAACAGAAAACAAGATCAAAACCATTACCTGTCAACTACAGGTGAGTATCTGGTCATTAACAGATATTAGTCATGCGGGTTACAGGTGGGCAACACTCATAGATGTGCCTATTGAAACTCCAACTCCCTCTAGTTCTTTAGAATTGAAAAAGCTACTTGAAGGAGTGGTGAAATGCCTGCAAGAAACTCTGCAAGTGAGGTTGCCTTTGATTCAGCTTTTTTTTTTTTTTTTGTTGTTGTTGTTTTTTGCATAGAAGACTATTACTAGATAGGGGCAATCTCTGTTGTTGTGGTGATGCAATGATTCTGCTACATGTTGCGCCATCGCTTTCACTCTGGTTTCAGAAAAGCACAAGTTCTGTGGTGGAAAAGTGGTACCCAGGCTTTTCAGTACAAACTCAAACCACTTCTTGATCTGAGTGCTTTGGTGTGATCTCAACGCCCTAGCAATGGTAGAAACTCTGCAGCGTTCAGCATGTGCAAAGAATCAGCAGCCCTCTACAAGTATGCTTTGTTAGTGGCAATTCAATACTTTCCGGGCATTTAATTTACCTCCGCTACAGGCCAATTAAAGCACATATTTGCTCAGTGTGTGTGTGTTTGTCTCTAGCTTTAATTAAAGAATATTTGTCTCTCCAATTAAATCTCACCCTCTCTTCCAATTTTTTTTCCTATATACACCCGATAAGCCAACCCACATCTCCTCACAAGCGCACACACACACAGACACGTACACTCTTTGTTTGGTTTGGCGGCGCTCTCCAAATGACAATTGCAAAGCGTGGGAGGCGATTATTAATTTCACCAGGTACTAAAAAGTGTGTGCGTCAGTGCTAGCGTGACGGCTGTGTGTTTTCCAAACACTTATCTAAGGCACAGCAGTGCACTCAGTCCATTCTCAGCCTGCACAGCTACAAATTACTGGTTCCAGAGAGCACCTACTGACTTCACATATAGCTTTCAGCACAGCAGACTCCGCTCAATTACGCCTAGAGGAGAAATTAATTTGTCTGCCTTTGTCCTTAGATTACAGTATGTATTGTGCTAAAGACTGAGTGAGCCATGCTGGGTGTCACAGTGGAATTTTCGTACTGGAGACCATAAAATGTATGGAACATTTGATCACTTTACCTAATTCTTGGCCACATGTTGTCAGAATATTGCTGTATGCATATATAGTAACTTAAGTTATTTTGGATTCATGGTGGATAAATATTAGGACATTAGGACAGGGCAGCTTTCCAGTTTGGCCTTATTGTGTCTGTATTTGGCTTACTGTCACAGTAATGTGATGGCGGCAGTAATGCGATGACTGCAGCTGGTTACAAGTTTAGTGCAGAACTGCATTTTTCTCTAAGGTTTTTGATGATGGCAACTCTGCAAATAAGCATGTACCTGAGGCCAGTGATGATGATGATGATGAGGAATTAGTCTTTGTGGTATAAATCAGATCATTTAAAAACAGAACCAGAGCGTGAAAATGTCAGCGATGTGACATAGGAAATCAGTCACTTGAGTTTCCTCTATCTGGCCTCTATAAACATACACAAGGGTGTACAAATTACATTTTAGGAACTAAAATTAAAGTAAGACAGCATTCATCAATAGTTTGTTTTTTATCAATGAGCTGACAACTCATTTTTATACTACAGAATGAGTTTGGCATCAATCAGATGTCTCTCCCAGGTCTAGAGTGATGGATAAGAATCTAAACATAAATGAGATGTGTACTGCCACAACATAATGTCAGTTCCTGACCTTTTCCTGCATTCAGCTAACAATCAGGCCAAACAGTGTGGATATAAGCGTCGTTTTTATGCCAGGTGGCAAATGGCCATTATATTACTTCCTAATCGTCTGTGTGTGCAAGTTTCACCAGTCCCTAAACAGAAAGGAGGAAATTATAATTGATGGCTACAATTCTCCCTCCAGTAGTCTGGGAGCTGGCTGCAAGCACTACTGTTAGTGTACAAGCATAATGCCTTCAGAATGAGGGTCTTAATCTGAGTCGAAATTTTGTTAGCCCAGCAAACAGACGGTTGTGTGTGTGACTGTGTGTTCTTGTTTTTGTGTTCTCGGCGGCCAACACCTGCAGCGCCGACACCGTCCACCTCATATGCGTCACGCATACGCTTTGACTTTCTCGAGTTCCTACGAATGCAAACAGGCCTGTGGTTGTGCTCAGTTTCACGTACACACACAAAGCCGCTGCGGCAATTACCCATCACGACCGAGACTGGAGGTCGGAGAGGTTGGAGAGTCTCATCGGAGGTGTTTCATACCCCTCTGATCTTGTTCCTTAAATTACCATTCACACTCACACATACACACACACAAACAGAAACAACCACTTTGATGGCTGAGCACTGGCTAATTAGCTGTCTAGAACAAGAAAGTGTTAGCAAGCACTTTTTGTATTCAAAGCAGTCACAGTATACAGTGGTAAAAAATATGTATATGTTCATTAATTATTCAATTTTGCATAGTTCATTTATTTTCCGTAACTTCTCCTCCACCGCGCCACTGTGCCGCCCCATTTAGCACAGTTTCATAGTTTAAATGAGCTAATTAAAATGAATTTTAAACCTTATTTGAAAAATCAGGGCCTCTCTGAGGTATAGAGTAAAAGACAGTTTTCATGTTTTCACATTTTAAATGCCATTTCTAATCCTTCACAAATATCCTACCAGTCGATCACCATAATTACATAATACTAGGCGGATTCACGTAATTTTCAAAATATGTAATCCCCCTCATAGTAACGGTTTCGTTTTTAAATCAGTGAAATCGCATTTTGCCAGGCAGGTTGAGCTGAGATGAAGATTAGGAGATCTAAACACACACCACACATCTGATTTGACACACAAACACACAGCTGGGCAGATAAACCCATAGAAATGTGATCAGTGGGCTAGTGCTTGACGTCAGCCGGGGTGCGTTCAGGATTATTTTATGTTTTGTGACTGCGATGCGGCAGTTTAAGGACTTGCTGAGTTGCATAACATCTCGTGTCAAGGGGATTGGGCAGCAGTACCGTCACAAGGCCTGCTTTGATTTCATTAAAAAAAAAAAAAAAGGTAGTAAAGTCATGTCATCAATTTGTCAGTGTCTTGCAGGGAATAATTTATGACACTTGTGTGTGTCTCTTCGGCATACTCAGTTCCTATCTAATGTAGCTGGCTGATAATAGAAGCAACAAAAACCTTTTTTTATTTATGTTTCAGAGGTCTTTCTCCTTTGTGTTCAACTGTATTTAGTCTTGCCTCAGGAATCCTCCTTTCTTAATCCCTGATATTTTTTTTATCTGCTGGTTCCAGTCACGTTCGGCTGTTTGCTGACCGACTGCATTTCACTTCCCATTTGTCACCAGGGTTCGACATCCTCTCTTTTCAATTGGTGCTGACCTCCTGTTTCCTTATCTCTGATTGACAGGTGTGAAAAGCGGCCTGGCCAGAGCTACAGTATAGCCGCTGTTGTCGCCAAGGTAACCGAGAGTCCCGTCCCGCTGCCATGGGGAAACAGAACAGCAAGCTGCGGCCAGAGATGCTGCAGGACCTCCGGGAGAATACCGAGTTCTCCGACCACGAGCTGCAGGAGTGGTACAAGGTAAGCGCTACACACTGAATGCAGACATTGCTGGGAAGTAGGCCTGCCAAATCAGTTCATAGCAATGGAAACACAAGGTCAGTGGTATAAAGTGAATTTCTCAAGCACTGTACTCAACATGAGTATTTCCATTATATGCTGTATTATATTTGGTCCTTTTACAGATATATATTATGAATGTATTCGGTATGAACATAGCAATGGCAATAGTAATGTAACACAGAGAAGTACCATTTGACATAAGTACTTGTTCTTTCAGTGATTAACTACATCCTACTACTACTTGAACCACAGTTCATAGATTTTCTTCCACTTGGACGCAGCACAACAATCTTTTTCCAAACATCCATTCTCCTTTTGCTTCTGTTTTGGTCTCCACCAACATTTGAAGGAAGATCTGGATGCTAAAGACTTGAAGTTGCTAACTCTGTTTGTTAGCGGTACCTGGTCAGGCGGTCAGGTCAGTGGGTTTGCAAATGAGGCTGGCAAGAGTGGTGAGAGTGAACCAAAGCCAACTTTGGAAAAAAGAACCTAAAATAACCCAATTAAACACTCTCTAGAGCTGGGGGTATGTGATCCATTGTTAATATGGCTGTGTCCGTCTTCAACTACTAGTTAATTCACAAATAGCAGAGTAATTGGATTTATAGTGGGCAGGTGGTGCCTAGGCAGGCAACTAACAGTCAAAGAATATCGAATTATGGCTCAATGTAAGCCTTAATAGAACTGAAACTGGCGAGTCATATAAAAATTGACCCCATACACGTAATGATTGGGAAAATCAACTAGAGCAATCAAAACATTTTTTTTTTTTTTTTTTTTTTGTTGGAGACAAAATTTTTGCGATAAACATTTATTGGACATTTTAACATGGGGGTCTGTTGGGAGTGACTCGCTTTCGTAAATAGCCTCAAGTGGCCATTCATGAAACTACAGTTTTTGGCACATTCTTCACTTAGGCGTTTAACAGTCACCTTCTCTTATCTATGTTTTAAAACCAGAGGTTGTGTTAAACTAACTAATCTGATATTTGTCGAGCAATTGTGCCTTTTGAGGTTAATATTAATCTTTGTCCTTGATAACTGTATGAGCTTCTGTGAGATATCAACTGTATGCAGCTGTTATAAATTTACACTTTCCACGGGATACCAACTGGGCCAAGATGAATCAACACTTGTAATACATCACACGTTGTCTCTCAGGATAGCCTTGTTTCTTGGGACGTGTTTTCCAGCTTGTCTCCGTACAGGGCAGATTGAGCACCATCCACACTGGGCAGAACTGATTAGATCTTGGCATTACGAAGTGTCACAGTGATCTGACCGCGTGAACGATCTCATCTTGTGTACATGGATGTGTGTGCTGGCTATATAGCTTCATGCGTGGATTAAACCAATGGAACATCTGTGTGAGCTGTCCTGAATAAGGGCTGTACACATTGAGCCGTCAACCTCCTGACCTGTGACCACGGGTCCCCTCACACTGACCAGTCATGACTCTCACCAGATTAACAGCTCCTGGATGCTGGAGCTTTCACAGCATATACAACAAGATGTTAAGGTAGTCTAAGTATGTGAGAATTTATACAGACTGTCTTGCTGGGGGAGATTTATTGGTCATAAATCGGAGCTTTGAGTAGGAAGACTTTGCTAAACACTGTGTTACTCAGTCACAGAAAAGAAAAAAAAAGTTTTAAGAACATCCATCTCCAATTTCTGCCTTCACTTGTGTGAATATTTTATATGATGTTTGAAAGGTAATTTCACGCTTCAAATTGGGACAATGATTTTGTCACCTCACTGGCTCTATCTTAAAGGTCTTTGTGAAAAGGAGCTGTATTTCTGCTAAACAATACCCGAGACTGACGCGACTTTTACCTCGCTTTTCTTCTCAGGCACAATGCCTTTATCTAATGTGACTACTTGAAAAGAAGATAGCTTTTGCTCTCAGCTGTCCAAGACTAAGCTTCTTTTCAGAAAGTATTTTTCCATGTCTGTGGAACAGACATGGAACTGGTCAAACTTTTGATTCCTGATTATTTAAGTCGTTTATAGAAAAGTGTCCGCTTATGTAAAACTTGTGTCATGGAGACGTGTTATATTATCCAAGCGTGTGAAACAGAGTGTTAAAGGACGTCTTGCCTCACGTCTTACCTTTTCCTTACCTCAGGGTTTCTTGAAGGATTGCCCCAGTGGAACCTTGAACGTGGAGGAGTTCAAGAAGATCTACGCCAATTTCTTCCCCTATGGTGACGCCTCCAAGTTCGCGGAGCACGTCTTCCGAACGTTTGACACCAACGGCGACGGCACGATAGACTTCCGGGAGTTCATCATTGCCTTGAGCGTGACGTCTCGGGGAAAACTGGAGCAGAAGCTGAAATGGGCCTTCAGTATGTACGACCTGGACGGAAACGGGTACATCAGCCGCGATGAGATGCTGGAGATTGTACAGGTGAGGAGGGGGGAGATGGGTCATAGAATGTTGAAGCAAAGGATTTTTTCTTTTTGTGCTTCTGTTCTGGGTTTCCTGAGGTAGCAGTTCAACCTCTGGCCTCAGATGATCGTTGGCACATATGAACCATTTCATCTGTCTTGCACTGAAGCAGTGAAAGCACCTATATGGAAACAGGCTCAGAATGACATTTTGAATGGGTGCACTCCAGCAAGCAGTGCTGCACCTTAATGAAGCCTAGGAAAATGGTCAGAATGAAAGCAGCAGCAGTTTTCTTTTTACAGAAACCACAACATAAAATAATGTTTCCGACCAATTTCAGTTCAGTTTGTTGTGTTGCCGAGAAATCGCAGTCAAAAAATCACTCCTCTCTGTACTCATAATGAAACTCACGCGGGGAGTCGAATTCTGGTGACTGACTTCAAGTAGCCTTGTTCGGTAACTTTACAGAAGGAGGAATATTGCTGTGTGGTTTCTATGCAGCTCTGACTTTTTAATTAACTAAATGGTTTTCATAAACTGCCAACTTACTAATTTGAACTGAGCCAGGTTCAAAAACAGATATTGTTTGGCAAAAAGACTGGATCTTACTATACTTCACATATACAGCGAACAATTTTATATCACACTGCTCAAATGACCATGTGTTTCTACGTCTTTGCCATTAATGTCTACTACTTTGTAGCTCTAGCCAAACCAAACTCCTACGTGTTTCCTCAGACAAAGCTCCTCCAGAAGCAACAGATCGTGTAAAAGTGTTTCCATACACACTGACCTTTACATGCGTGTGTAAAATCAGTGGAGTTCCCTCTTTAATGACTGCTTTGACTCGCCTTTATAGACTTGTGACATGCGTAGGAGACTCAAAAGTAATGCCGGCCTCTAGTCCAGACACCAAACCTAACTTCTAATGAACACACCGTGCAGGTGACAGTGTGCTATTGAATCAGGTGATTGCTTTCTTGCTTACTTTTTTAATTGGACCTTCAAATTCCCCTCATTGTTCAGACCATGTTACATTTTGTCGGCAATTACACAAGTTCTGCAGAATAGGCAGAGGGATTGTGATAAATACTCACTTCAATCATGTAAGTTAATACATTTCATTTAAGTACATGCACGGCGGCACAAGTACAGATATGCAAAGGCTCTAATAGACATACTTAACGTGCTGAGTGCAGTATTGGCACAGGCAACAGTTTGCAGGAAGGCCGTTAAGTACAGCGCAACATTAATGCTGCATTTAATCCTCTCACCATTGAAGAGAAAATCAACTTGTGTGCTGAGATGTTGGACTGAGGATCTTGTTCCATGTTCTTGTGTGTGTGCGTTTGAGGTTCTCGTGGATTAGCAAGTTAAATTTAACCAGCGTTTATCCCTGACTCTGCACAATGCCAGGATTATCTCCAAGTTCAATGAGGTTACGCACAGACAGAGATTGACATGACTGAGGAGGTCAGATTTGGTTTATGCCACAGACCACACCTTCGACCTGCACAACCTGATCAATAAATGCATCTACCAAAATAACCACTATTTAAATCTGGTGTAAGGGCTTCGAATGTATACTATGTAAAGTATTTATATAGTGGTTTTGTCTGTATTGGTACTCAAAGCTCTTTGCAGTCCCAGTGACTGCACACAAGCACACTGACATTCACACACTGCAGTAAGGTAGGATTCAGTGTCTTGCTTAAGGACATTTCGGAAATGTGGTCCATGTACCGGACATCAAACCGCTAACCCTCTGGTTTGTGGACAACTAGCTCAACACTACTGAGCCCCTTGCATTTTGTATTAAACTTGTTAAAATAGCGATTGAGAAGCATTGATATCCTCACAACAAAGAGGCGTTAGACATTTTTGGTGTGAACAAGAAAACTTCCCCTGCATTTACTCGTGTCTTTTAACTGGCCTTCACGTCTTTAAGTTGCTAACAAGCAGTGGCTTCTGTAAAGTGTCTTTCTAGATTACCGCCTCTGCACGGTAGGGTCACCCTTCCTACACCTACGCACTTAAGTTGAATGATTGTTTTCTATAAAATGTGCGAGCAGTGGAACGTAATATCCACTGCTCCGATGGTGAGGTTTCTGTTTTGTTTTTGTTTTTTTCATAATTGATGAGTTGTTTTCCCTACGTGGGCAGGGACACTGTAGTGTTTCCTGTATCCCATTCAGAGTGTGGCCGGATATACATGGACAATGTGTCTGACGCAGAATCGTTCCTACAAGAAAACACTTTCTTCACACAACATCGGTCTTAACCCGCATTTAAGGTTCTTTTAACAGTAAATGGAGATGGATTCAAATTAGCTTCTGATTTATTCATTGTCCTTCTGTCTCTATTATCTCTATACTGGTCGTTCAAATCTGTCCAACGTGTCTAGAAGCTGTTTTTGACTCGTTTGTGAATCTCTTCAAGCTGTTTTCAGTTCAGTTTGACTATAATGAGTTGAGATTCTGCCCATTGTAGTCTGTTTATTTTGTTCTTTTATTGTGGTCTGTCATTATTTTCTGAAAAACTTCCACCATATATTTTCTAAAGGCTACAGGACAGACATTATCCCTTCAGCACTCAACTGTACAGTCCATAAACCAATCAGAGCCATTTTGTTGAAAACAGATTCAACAGATTCGACTGTTTGCGTCCATCACCATATAAAGCCCTTCCAAACATTTTGATTGACAGATATTTGTCAGAGCAATCAGTTCCAGACGGAGTGACTCCAAATCACTGTACACCTTACATTAATGAAAGCCACCTTCCACAGGGGCTAAGCATACTAAAGGAGGCAAAGCCGAAACATCTGCGCTTGTATTTGTCAGTCTGAGCTAAGAGAAAGTGTGTGTAACCCTTTTTCTTTCTTCGATTGAATTTTTTCAAAAAGACGTTAAGAACCTGATGGAGACCTGATGTGTCTTACCAAGGATCTCAGAGGGCTTTTATCCTGCAAGCTACATTCCTCTCTGAGGGTGCTGCTGTGACACCGATCTACAGCCAGTTTTACATCCTATACTCCCAATGGAGGAGATTTAATGGGCACGTAAGCTGATTTTAGTTCCGTGCCTGAGGCCAGCTGATACTTGGAGCTTCTCTGTGCTCCCTCGCAGAGGTTAATTTAATGCTATCAGGGGACGCGAGCCGCTCGTATCGGTCAACAGATAAAGACGTATCAGATCCATACTGTAAGCTCTGCTCGTACGCTCGTAAACCCCCTCCACCCCGCCCCCTCCCGGACCTGCTGGTATACGCCATTCATGTCATTTTGGTATGATGGCTTGATTTTACAGCCACACAGATCCTATGCGGGCATTTGTGGAAAGGCTGCCCAGAGAGCAGCTCTTAGCATCAGGAGTAACAAATGTCAGTGAATCATGTGGACTTTGAGTGAGGCTGTTTATCAGCATCTTGAAAGCTGCAGTGGCTTTATTTTTCAGTTTCGTGTTTTAGTTCTCTCCTGCTGAGTCTCCTTAATGGGTCCCTGCTGGCTGGAATTCACTTATCTTTCTGTTCTGCTGCCATCACCCACCCAACCACCCACCCTGTCTCTCTCCTTCTTTCTCTCTCTCCCTCTCTCTCTTTGTCTCTCTCTCTCTCCTTGCGTCTCTCAGGCCATCTACAAGATGGTGTCATCCGTGATGAAGATGCCAGAGGATGAGTCCACGCCAGAGAAGAGGACGGATAAGATCTTCAGACAAATGGACCTCAATAATGATGGTGAGTGGAGGAAATGGCGGCACAGAGGGATGCCGCTAAGAGGGAAAGGGGGGGGGGGGTTAATGGGACAGTTATTAATCTTTGAAAAGTGCTCATTTTAACGGAAACGGGAGATTTTGCAATGAAGATCTCAAACAGCATGTGTTAGTTGACTTGTCAGTGTGCTGCCGAACACTCGTCTTTTTTTTATCCACATTGTGCCACATATCCACATTTAAAAATTCAAATGGAATATAACATAAAACATAATTCAAATATGACATTCATCTTGCATTCATACGTGCAAAAATCGGTCACACAGACATATGTGTTTCTTTTATTTTAAATCATCTTCAGTAAATTACACAAGCACTTGCAGAGGAAAGCAAAGAGGCCTCCTGTCTTTATCTTACTGCCAAATAAAGCACGTACATGCAGATGAAAGGCTCAGAATTTGGTGGTCGAGTGTGTCAGCAGTCAAGGCTGCTGGTGTAATGGTGTGGGGAGTCTTTTCTTCGGGTCCATTAATATCAATCAGTCATGGTTTAAATACCGCACCCTATCTGATTATCGATGCCGGCCGCGTGCTTCCCTTCACAGCTACAGTTTGCCATATTTTAATGGCTCCTTCCTGCAGGATAATGCACCATGTCACAAAGCATGACAATGAGTTCTGTGGACTTCGCAGTCAGCTGATCTGAATCCAGTAGAGTATCCTTTTGGAATGTGGCGGAACGAGAGACTGTCAGCATGAATGTGCAAAATCCATGACAGTCCATGACAAGAACCGAGAGCAAAGTGAGGCTATGGTATTTTAATAGCAGATTCAAATCAGGTGCAAAATCATCCCGAACCGTGAGGCTACTAACAGTTTTCTACTTTTTGCTTATTCAAAATGAGATGTAACACATCTCATGCTGACACATTCATATACATATAACTCTCTCTCTCTCTCTCTCTCTCTCTCTCTCTCTC
>JASGAT010349801.1:1278-11439 GCA_030220025.1 Chelon auratus | reverse complement strand
AGTATTTTCCCAAAAGTCTTGGGTCATCAAGATGTTTTCTGGCAGAACTGAGAGGAGCCTTGATATTCTTTTTGCTCAGCAGTGATTTTCGTCCTGGAACTCTGCCATGCAGGCCGTTTTTTGCCCATGGTGGAGTCACGAAGACTGACCTTAACTGAGGCAAGCAAGGCCTGCGGTTCTTTGGATGCCGTTGCGGGGTCTTTTGTGACCTCTCGGATGAGTCGTCGCTGCGCCCTTGGGGTGATTTCGGTCGGTTGGCCACTCCTGGGAAGGTTCACCACTGCTCTGTGTTTTCGCCATTTGTGGATAATGGCTCTCCCTGTGGTTCCCCCGGAGTCCCAAAGCTTTAGAAATGGCTTTATAACCTTTTCCAGACTGACAGATCGCTAGTTACTTTCTTTCTCATTTGTTCCTGAATTTCTTTGGATCTCGGCATGGTGTCTAGCTAGAGGATCGTTTTGGTCTGCTTCACTTGGTCAGGCAGGTTGTGTGAGAACAGTTGCGGCAATAATCAGGCCCGGGTGTGGCTAGAGCAATTGCACTCAGGTATGATAAACTGATCAGTGTATAACGAGACTGAGATATGTCTGCTTAGCATGTTGCTTAGCATGTTGCCACTGCCGTAGTTTCAAGCTTTATTGTCACAGTATTAAGCGGCTTATTAGTTTTTTACTTAATGTTTCACTCAATATAATGAAATATTATTTAATTAAAAGAGAAAAAAATAATATTAATATAAAAAAGACCTGATCTGCCTTTCATATTTCGACTGTTGAAATATGGCACTCATTGAATGTATGGGCTGCTAATTTCCCAGGCAAAACTAATGAAACTGCAAAATTGCACAAAAAAATAACGTTTTATCATAGAACATGGTTCCTATGGAAGATAGACTATTCTCCGCGAAGATTGTGTGCCAGTTAATTACACTGTATGGGAATCATTTCTAACTCCAGGTCTCCGCCCCCTATCAATTGATTTTCCTTTCGTTTCATTGCGGAGAGACGAAATGCCCACTCCATCTCAATTGTCAGAGGCAGCGGGATCCACTTATAGGTTCTTCTCGGGTAATTGCAATGCAAATGAGGTTCTCCAAAGACAAATTAGCCACCCTGAAAGAGAGGCCGTGTCCTCAGTTGGTCTGCCTGCCTAGTGGATAGCCCAATGGAAGGTGACAAAAAGAAATAGGCCCGCTTTGATTAATAAAACATGACTGAGAAATCCTGATGATCTGCGGGGGGACAGCTTTGATCACCATCTAACTCTTGAGATACGACAGCGTTCCATTCTACATGACATTGCACAAACATCGGTCAAAGCAAGGCTCCGCTGCACACATGAGAAGAATAACAGATTGTGGTATAAGAGTTGCCTTGTGTTATCATTTGGATCTGATCAAGATTCACGTCTGTTCTTTTACTTGAAGGTGACACGAGTAGTCAAAGAATCACATTTAATCTCTTTGTATTTAGTTTCTTTCTTTTTTTTCACCCTAAATTAACTTTTTTTTTTCTTTTGATTGCATAACTAAATCTCACTTAAAAGCAGGGGAACATTGAAATTTGGCGTTGTTGCAAATAGACGCTTAAACATTCATAGTTTTGTCTTTCGAGAGCAGCATCGGTTACAGTGCACGTCCGCTCGGCCTGGGAAACAAGCGCTCCCGTTTGGTCTGTTAACATTAGAGTCATGTCGAGCCTCCAACTGGGATAACAGAGAACGAAATCATTCATGTTAATTTGTGCATACACAAGGTGCAACTGTGCGAGTCGCCTTGCATTTTAATGAGGCCGACACTGAACTCTTGGGCAGCGGTGTGTTCAAGTGAGGAAAATATGTTGGTTGGAACATCTTTGGCACTAAAGCCTTACTTGGCCCTGTGAAGGAGACACAAATTGTAGAGCATGCCTATAGAGGATTAATGTGTGCACTCTCTCATCGCAACTCAATTTAATACTGCAGTGATTAATGAAGTCCTAATTAGCCGTAACCCCAACCTTTTGGATTTGTGCTAGGTATATATTCTAAAAACGGAATAAATTTACGCTGTTTATTCTCAATTGCTATAATCCTGTTGCTCCAAACACGGTATAACAGCATATGACACACCAGGCTGCGCATAGTTCCATTTTATAATCATCAAAACAACATCTCATTTTGCATCTCTCAACAGATGTTCGCTTATACAAGATTTAATGAACTGCTCAGAAGGGCATGCACGGGAGCCACCTTGGGAGTTTTAAACCTCCAACCTTTGACTATATGAAAGGCTGATGTTGCTTTATCTGCTGTTTTGTGGTGCACAACGCAGCGGCCTACAGAGTTGTCTCATACTTCTATAGCACATTAACATGAAACTGGCGAAGAGATAAGGCAATTAACAAAAGGTCACGCCTGTCAATTTCAAGGTCTTCCCGCATTATGCGCGACACCATGCCGAAACCGTCTGAAAACATCTGTGAGGCAACCAGGATTTTTTTGTCGATAACACAGATTACAGCTGAAAAAAATTAATAAAATCTGGGTGTCGGTTATGTCAAAAAAGGATGAGAAACCCTCGACTACAAGAGCAGGACCACACCTCCTCTTCCTGTCATATGTCTATAAATGCCTTCCTGCTCTGCACACCTGTTTGTTCTCATTTTCCGTCCGCCGACCGCCCTCCTTCACTTCTCTCCCTCTCTCCTCTGTCATCACTCCTAGTATCCCCTGGGGGTCTGCAGAGCATGGAAGCCGCGATAGATCCATTTCGATGCCTTCCTCACGCCGCAGCCGTCGTTCTGCTGCAGCATTCCCATCTGCCAAATGCCACTGATACGTTTCATCTTCAATAAACAATTCATTTGCAAATCATTTATTGTGTGTTTTTTGCTCACAAAAGGAGAAAACACAGAGTCTGCAACTGTTGTAATTTACTTTAAAAGTGTTTTCTGTTGAATTTGTAAGTACTTTCCACAATGGCACAAAATAATTTTGGAGTAGAGTAAAAATGATGTGCTGATGATTATAGAGGGCTTCATCTTCACTGTTAAAATAAACACTTAAAGTCAGATGTTAAAGGGGAATTACTGTTTTTTACAACCTGGACCTTATTTCTGGCATAAAATATGATCATTTACTCACCCAAATATCTTTTGTGTCATTTGTAGTCATTCAGGAGATATTTAGATCTGCGTATACCCATATAGTGGGAGTGACTGGGGCACCGAAACGCAGCCTTTAAATAACGCATTATCTGCCGCAAAACTCGTTCATTTCGGTCGGCTTGTTTACCCGTAATATGCTACTGCGAGTTATTTGCAACATGGCTGAATATTTTTCCGATTGTGAGGTTGTGGACGAACCATAGCAGTAGCAAATTATGGGTAAACAAGACGAACGTAGCGGGTGCGTGCGGCGCTCAGAGATGACATCATACAGATCAGAAGACATCATCAGGAGTCTGTAGGTCAATCTACAGACCCCGGATGATGATAACAGGTAACTCCGGACTCAACAGGGTATAACACTAGCGTATCATAATAAAATATTAATGGAATGAACGAGTTTCGCGGCAGATAATGCGTTATTTAAAGGCTGTGTTTGGGTGCCCCAGTCACTCCCACTATATGGATATAGGCAGATCTAAATATCTACCAAAGATCTGCAGTTGAGTGAGAGGAAACACCTCTCCATACGAGCCTGTGGCCGTAGTCTGTTGTCCTCATTCAAAAGGGATAACCGAGAGAGCAAGGTTTAGAAAGGAAGCCAAGTAGCTATAAAGAGCTACGAAGCCTTTGCACAAAGCTGGCCCTTCCCAAGTCATGCTGATCAGTTGGTGCACAGGTTATTCATGCTAGAGGATCATGTTATTGTGAAAAAGTTTGTGAATTTGAACATACAGATGAGGTGAGGATGAAAATCAAGGAGGACCTATAATGTGTGTGCCTTCTTGGCTTCGTCATTTGCTAACTTTCATCACATTTGTTTCTCTCTTTGTGCAATTGTTTGCAAAGCTGAACAGCCAGTTGAATAGGTCTAGTGTCTACGGTATGGGACACTCCTAAAGAACAAAGGACTCAAATGACACCGGAAAACGGCTTACCAATGGCTTGATGTCATGGCCCTTAGAGAATGGCCACCTACCCAACCTATCCAGCTTCCACTGTGGAGTTGTGGCTCTGTAACAATTTGAATTCAGCCACGTTTCCTTGCACTACAGTTTTGTGAATATTAAACATTTTGTCCATTAAGATAAACAGTTCATGGTACTAATACCCCTGGGGGGTGCCACTGAACCATTGCAGAAGATGGGGGTGCAACTTGGTGATGTAATTTAAAGACCACCCATCAAACCTAAGACTGCAGAAAACAATGTAGGGACAACACCAGGTAATTTTGACATTTATGTTCATGTGTTAATGTGAGGAGTGTTACAGAGCATTTACATTTAAGATGCTTAAGACACCTGCTTCATGTACGCCATGATTTAGCCACTTTGTATTCATTGCACTTTGTTGTGCTATGTTTTGTTACCGCACCATCTACCAAGAGCAAAAAATGCCATGAGGAGCATTTCCCCTCCCCCTTTTCAATGCTTGAATTGCTAAAACAAAGCCCTATCAAGTTGAACATACCTAAAGGTGCCAAGTTTAATGTAACCCAACAGCAGAACTTGCACTTTGAGAAGATTCCAGTGTTTTCCAAGATACAGACCTTTTGTAAGTGTATGAGATATGTAAACAGGATCATCAATCAAAATTAGCATCCGCCTACATATGTATAGTATTTTAAATGCAGTCCTCCACTGCCCCTGCACAATTTATGGTTGAGCTGGTCAGCAGGTCTTCTCGCTTTGACCCGTGATAATGCCGACTGCCGGGGCCAGATAGCTACCGTCTGAAATGCTGAAACACACTTATTAGCTGCAGCGTGCCTCCAAGTGTTATCTGAAACAAAAGACTGCGGAGCCAATCTATTCTCTTTCTCCCCGAATCGTTGAGGAGGACAATTACATTGCTGTGTTGTTGGTTTTTACGGCCATTCTAGCGCGCTAAAAGTTGTGTTGCTTCCATAATGCCGTAGTACCGCTCATGAAAACATGTTCAACACCATTAATTATCTGCCTTTTAGACCCAGCATGGATTGATTTTACTACAACACAATTGGATTATGCTACGCAAGCTGTTCAAGTAATTCTCCGGTAATTTGAGGTTTCTATGTGTTCTGCAACTAATTTAGTTGTTTTGGGGCTAACACAGACTTGCAAAAACATATTATTTCAACATCCAGTATGTGACCATAAATAAATTAATATATAATACATTTTTGAGCTATTCCTTTACATCATAAATGCAGCTTGTACATTTCTATTCCCATCATTTCAGAACCATTTTTCTTTTCTTAATAAACATTAACAACAGTGTCTTATTATTCTGCTGGACTATTCTCTCTCCTTTAATTCGTCCTGTGGGACTGTGTGTGTCGCAGTGACAAGGGGTTTGTAACTAAAAACATTTTCAGTTTGAAAGACTTCATTTCAGAGGGAACGTTATATGCATGCAAATACGGAATGATTCATCCGGTTCACAAGGTTCATTGTGGAGTACTTGCAGATGGCCGTAGAAAATAAATGAGTTTTTCAAAGTATGTGTAGGTGGAATATTTCTGTGTAGATGTGCTCCGCCATACACACAATTATATGTCTAACCCCTGGCAGCAGGTTGAGAGACAGAGAAAGCAGTAGTGTTTGCATGTTTCATCCTTTACTCCGACATTAAGCATGTACAGTATAGTGTGTGTGCCACTACATAAACATTTAAGTGATGAGTTCACAGTGGAACAAACACGTGCTCTGTTAAATATCTGTTTTTTTGTTTTTTGTTTTTTTGTTTTTTTTGGTAAGCCCCTCCAAAAGTAATACAGCAGGAGGAGAAAGGACACCGTTTGAGATGATTCAATAATCTGATTCAACAGACATTTGGAGCGACACACCGAAAGACACACAGTTTGTATTGGCATTGATTGTTCCCCATTAAGCCTCGGGATGCACCAGCTCTGTTGAGGAACTAATTATGGTGGATACCATCCAAGAAGCAAAGTACATCTCTGGACTGAAACGCCAGTGTTTGTGCAGCAATATCTCCTAACAAAAAAAAAAAAAAAATCAACAACAAAAGTACAGATGGTCATAATACATTGCACTTTTGAGCTGTTAAACGAATTGTCTTCATCAATAACAACATTGGCGACAGTCCCGGTGGAATGCACCATTAGATTATTAATTTTGACTGCTAAAATCGCCTGTATATAAATATGGACAAAAACTTCCACACTTCCATGCATAGACCAAACACTACCTTTCCAGATATACAGGCACGGACATCATGCGAGGTTGGAGCCAGAGTATGCGCAGTGCGATCCGACAGCGGAGCTGTGTTACTGCTGACCCACCCACACCTCTTCCAGACTCACTTGCGATTTATTTTAAGTAATCCTGCGCTCTACTCTACCTCCACAAGTTTCAAAGAAATGTTGGATTATACACTGTACTTATTTTATTTATTTAGACACTTGAACATGCATCAGCATTACATTAACTGCCTAAAATGAGAGAAACAATCCTTGATCATAAATTATTTGACATGTATTTTAGTCCCATCCACTAATATGAAGGCGGCGGAGCTTATGACCTATACTGCAGCCAGACACCAGGGGGAGCTCTACTTGCTTTGGCTTCACTTTTGAGGAGCTGTTGCGTCTATCTTTATTTACAGTCTATGACGTATAGGCTACACATATCAGATCCTACAAGGACGGTCCATGTTCTGTTCCTACACGTAGAAGTAAGCAGGAAAACAGCCAGCCATGGACAACTAATGTCATCAGATGGACTATCGGAAAGAGACGTATACACATTTTGGATGTTGCTGTCCTTGTTGTGGCAGCCTCAAGGATCTCTGTTTTGTTTTCTTTGTCTGGCGCCAGTGCAGACAAGTACAAATTGGAGGTTGTCGAACCTCGCTTTTCAGAGATCCAAACAGGTGTGACGTCAGTCAGTCAGTCAGTTGAATGTTTGAATGTCAATCCGCCTACCTCTCTGGCGTAACTCCTGGGTGATGGAACATGTGTCACTGACTGTAAGTGCTTTAAGATTTTCTGTAGGAATTACTACCTAGACAGCCAGTTTGTTATACTGTAAATGGATGCATTTCTATTTTCACCCAGTCATTAGTTCAATCACCACTGCTTAAAAAGACATTTATGCTCATAATGTTTACATAAGAATCATTATGTTTAACCATGTTAAGGAAAGGGAATCAATCTCTTTTGTAAGGGCAAATTTTCTAGCTACTGTGGCTGTAATGGTGTATTAGCGCCACCATCAGTGGTATATATTGGCACGCTTTGCAGTCAGCAGAAACTCCTTGCCTAGTGCACTGCATGTTATTTATAAAAACAATATGTGAACCCTCAAAACACTGTTGCGTTTCTTTATTGATAACAATTACTCTGAAGGGTACCTTTAACATTTAATCGTATAATTTATTCTGCATGGTGGCATAACTAAATCAGCCAGTAGCATCCATTAAATTGCATTATTCAACATACTGCTCAAATGTAAGGTAAGAAATAATAATAATTCACTTATTTTCATCTTGGCGTGTTCATGCACATGTGCACGCATGTGTGTGTTCGGCTAATGAGAAATAACCTGCAAAGATAGTTGTCTTTGACTCTCATTTGAATTCATTTAATTGCCTCTCTGGTTATTAAAAAATGTGTTTTCGGACTGCATGATTTATAGTCAGATGGTGGGGCAGGAAATGGTAAATTCATTGCCGTGTGTTGCACCAGCTAAGGCGCCACCTGCTCAACAGCATGTCCAAGGGGAATCACTGTAATCTATTACAAGCTCTCTCTAGAGCACAGCTTGTTTTGTCGGTCCATGCCCAGTGGGTAATTTGGATCCAAGCCCACTGTTTTCTAAAACATCCAGGACACTTATACAACAAAATATTTCAAATGCAGAATCATGCTTTTATTCAGTAAGCGGAACATGTGTGGTTGAGCGTCCTGCGCTTCACGCAAAGATGCATCTTGATAACACAGAGACGATCACACTGCTGAGCTTGAATCCTGCTGAAGACAACTCACGGCAGCAAAAGGTCGCAAACATGTTCAGGACAGACAACATTGTCATAGCAGCCTGAACTCTGTTGCTCACCTCTTTTACTTTTAGGTAAATGAGGCTTACTGTGTGCTCCAGGTTCAATCCCCTGCACTGACAGGATTATTAAATACAGTCCCCCTCATCGGTGTGCTACATTTTATGCTGAATGCTGATTTTAATGCATAACTTAATTTTATCAACACTACAGTCATCAAATACTCAATTAACTTTGAACTTAAAGGCAAGGGTCGGCGCCGCGGAAATTACCCACAACAACCGCGCTCCCACCTCGAGCTGGCTTTGCCACCATTCAGTAAATAAGCGTACTGCCAAAAGTGCTTGTGTAAACAGAATGCCAAAAAAGAAGCGGCATTAAGACGCGACTGGGAGCTCAATATTAAAAAAAAAAAGTGGTTGGTTGGTAATTTTGGTGTTATTTCGTACTTTTAATGCTGCACGTAGCAGTTGTCATTATTTAATGCTTGCAGTTCTCACAAGGGGACCTTTGCCTGTTCATTTTGGATTTTCAGTTATCTGATCGCACATAGGTTCGTGCAAACATTTCCTCTGCCTTTGGGCACTTTTTTTTTTTTTTATAAAAAAAAGAAGATTCTCACTGTACTTCAGGAAGTCTAATTATTCTTATTCCACATATTTTTTTGTGAGAATTCTGCCTCCCACACTTTCTGAGGTTATACAGGCGTACTAAAAAATCTTAGTGCAAACAAGTTGGTAAGGAGTTCATTATGTGTTGTTGAAAACAATGAGAGGTGTGGTGACTGAGTGGCGGAATGTAGTGAACAAAGCAGACCAGCAGGTGCTGATGTTACTTCATAAATGTCATCCAGGAACACGCAGGTGTTAGAGGAGAACAACACACCTCTCTCCTCTCTTCTCTGTCCAGCTGTATTCTTTGCCCGCGTGCAGGGCGCTCATGCATCTTTGCTGGTCTGATGGATCTGAGTGTGTCAGCGTTGCAATAGAGAGTTGCAAAGACAGCAGTCCTTTAGTCATTTGTCAGTTATTTCCTACGTGGAAAAGGTCCTTCTGCTCCTCTTGCCGTGTAAGCTTTTATTAGAACAGCGTATAAATATATATAGCCCTCTTTCCCAAGTTAATTTAAACTCCAGCACAACTCCACGGTGATCGTCCTGGTTATCTGACTATGACTCATTTGCACATGACATCTATCATCTCATTTACTCACATCATTAGGCAGCAGGGTGAACTTATTAAGAGCACAGTGAACGGAGGTGAAACAGTGCAAATGTTTAAGCACCTTGGGAGAAGGAAAAATCATGTTGCCGCAGTGTTTTCAGACAGCATAGGAGTAAAGCAGTGTCGAGGCACCTGCACATTTTGTGTGGAAAAAAAGAGTCCTCTAATCCTGTGTGCCTGCTTTGTTCTCTTCTAGCAAAAACAACAAGGACACGGTTATCTTCATCACATGCCAGCATGCTCTGGAACCGCGAGCGCATGCATGTGGTCATGTAGTCTGAGGTTTCTGAAGACGCTCTGAAGACTCCATGACTGGAGTTTGCAATTTGCATTAGGTTCGATCTTTTCCCATCTTCTTTAAGCACAAATCTCCCATTGGCCAGTATGTTGGTGCCTGGGTGGGGCTCTGATATGCTGAGCAAGCGGCAGCCACCACAGCTGAGACTTACTTGTTTCATCATGAAAAGCTGGGTGACGCTCGCCAGTCAGCTGTTCCAGAATAAGCCCCAGTCTGAAATTAGTGTTCAGTGTAGCCGCTTCACGGCTGACATAACACGGTTCGCATTTATTCAGCAGCCGAGGCAGTCTGTACTTAAATGTATACAATAGCACTGAAGAATCAGATGTACAGTGCCAGGGTACTGGGCTGGAGTGGCGTCACGC
Source organism: Chelon auratus (assembly GCA_030220025.1). Lineage (NCBI taxonomy): Eukaryota > Metazoa > Chordata > Actinopteri > Mugiliformes > Mugilidae > Chelon > Chelon auratus. Next base: position 1,406 of record JASGAT010349801.1, on the reverse strand, counting down.
AAATGATCATTTTCTTTCACTCTTGCTGTTTATAACATTATGCCCACTATTAAGTATATGAATGGACCAGAGAGGTCAAAGCAGCAGCAGATAGAAAAAGGAAGAACTATAACTATTAAGCTATATAT
>JASGAT010349796.1:0-14493 GCA_030220025.1 Chelon auratus | reverse complement strand
ACAATATTAGATACATTTAGCGTAAAATGTTCTTTCCCATAGGCTGGGCCTATTTGTTAGAATTAAATTAAAAGATGTATGACTTGAAATAAATTACATTTTTAATTAACTGCTCATTACAGAAACATCTGTGGCTTTGCCACTGTGCATTTAAAGGGAAACTACTGTTTTTTACAACCTGGACCTTATTTCTAGCATAAAATATCATCGTTTACTCACCAATATCACTTTTGTTTCATTTGCACTTGTTCAGGAGATAATCAGACCAGGGTATATCCATATAGCGGGAGTGGTCAGGGCATCGAACTGCAGCCTCTAAATAACACATTATCTGCCGCAAAACTCGTTCATTCTGCCAATACTTTGTTATGATACGCTAGTGCTATTCCCCATTGAGTCTGGAGTTATGTGTTAACATCATCCAAGATCTGTAGATTGACCTACAGACCCCGGATAATGTCTTCTGACCTCTGAGCGGTGCGCGCACCCGCTACGGCCGGCTTGTTTACCTGTAATTTGCTACCGCTATGGTTCGTCCACAACCTCAGAGTCGGACAAATATTCAGCCATGTTGCAAAAAAACTAGCAGTAGCAAATTACAGGTAAACAAGGCAACCGTAGCGGGTGTGCGCACCGCTCAGAGACATCGTCCAGGTCAGAAGCTTATCATCCGCGTCGCTCGTGTCACGTGACCACCTTGTAATCGCACAAGTTTCGGTTAGAAAATCGCGTTTTATCATATCACGATATTATCGCAAATGCAGTTAATCGTTCAGCCCTACTAGAAACACCTTAGACTCATAATTTTATGTTCAAAAAAAAAGTCACCACGGCTTTTTATTTGTTTTTGGTGATGTGAAACAAGTCTGATCTGAAGAACATGCTTATCAAATGTATTGGCTCATGTATTCTTGAATTTGACACGTGAAAAAAATCTGATTGTGTAAATCAGGTGGACAATGGCATGGGTCTATCTGGAGATGAGACCAGTTTGGTGGATGCTGAAACCAGTTCATCCTCAGTAAGCAGCAGCACCACAGTCAGCACCCAGAGCTCAGGAAAGATACGCAAGCCACCGAAAGTCCTGCAGATCAGCCCACCAACTCTGCTGGTCACTGCCTCTGACTTCTCCCCCATGAACCTTTGCAGCCCCTCACTACCTACTGCCTCTCTAACACCAGCAATGCTACAGGTGAGAGTGTGATTTTTATCTTTATTTGCGTGTAGTGTCAGTTTCTTTAGAGGCTTCCGTTTAAAGACTATTCAATGTGGAACTATCACATCTGCAAAATTGAGCAAAAACTAATTTGTGGTCAAGTCACTGCTCTCACCAGAAAAAACAGACATTTTTTTAAACACTGATGATGATTTTAATAATGAAAACTGACCTGTCAATTCTTGATAGTGTTTCATAACAGTAAATGTCATGGTTACATTGTCTTACATGCACCTAACTGTAACGCTCATATTCAGTTAATTGATAGATAGTGCCCATAACTCAAATCTAGTTAGGCTGGTAAACTAATACAAATTAAATAACTAAAGCTTCGCTCCAGCTACAAAATTTTAAAATCCCACTTGTAGGACTGGGCGTATGGCCCAAATATTAAATACGGATTCTTTTCAGTGTTATAAGTGATTCACATGAACTCATGACAAAACACAATTCAAAAATGTTTCTGGCATGGCATATGTACAAAATAATAGCAAAAGTATCACCTACAAGGGTATCAATGTGCATTATTTGTTAAGATAAAAGAGTGGCTAAGCATTCACAATTAATTACAACAAACAGGTTGCATTCTGAATTTCTGTTCACCAAAAAGGTCTCCAGTATACTCTGTTTCACCACAATGTGTGGATATGTAGCAGTGTACCTCTTAAAATGAACATGCTTCTGTGATAAAGGGATGATGCTGAGCAGAAGAATAATATAAGAACAGCGTTACTTCTAGTCCTCGTCAGTAATATGAACAGTCAGGCTGCATGGTTCTGCTGGTTGACAGATCTATTGTTAAGTAAACCAACGCCTTCTTTAGCTGCACCACAGTCTATTGTCATGTTTTAATTTATAAACAGGGATGAAACCCAAACTTCATCAAATTGATGCAAACCTTATATTCAGGTCTACAATCCACAGTTAAGGTGAACGGGTTTCTCTCGGACCGCTTCACCCTAGAGCATGGTTGTAGACAAGGTTGCTCACTATCTCCTTTCTTATTTGATATCAGTATCAAACCACTAACAGAGCTGATTAGGGAATGGAGAACAGCATAACATTTCTGTGTATGCAGATGATGTACTGTTGTATCTCACAAATCCTATAATAACAATACATTTTTACATATGGATACTTCTCGGGCTACAAGATGAACGTGGACAAAACAATGGCCATGGATATACTAAAAAAGTTTAGACACACCCTCTCATTTAATGTTTTTTCTTTATTTTCATGATTATTTACATTGTAGATTCTCACTGAAGGCATCAAAACTATGAATGAACACATATGAAATTATGTAGTAAACAGAAAAGTGTGAACTCTAAATATGATTCATATTTTAGATTCTTCAAAGTAGCCACCCTTTGCTTTGATTACTGCTTTGCACACTCTTGGCATTCTCTTGATCGACTTCATGAGGTAGTCACCTGAAATGGTTTTCCAGCAGTCTTGATGGAGTGCCCAGAGATGCTGAACACTTGTTGGTACTTTTGCCTTCACTCTGCGGTCCATTTCAACCCAAACCATCTTGATTAGGTTTAGGCCAGGTCACTGTGTCATCACTCTCCTTCTTGGTGAAATAGCCCTTACACAGCCTGGAGGTGTCTTTATGGTCATTGTCCTGTTGGAAAATAAATGACGGTCCAACTAAATGCAAACCGGATGGGATGGTGTGTCGCTGCAGGATGCTGTGGTAGCCATGCTGGTTCAGTGTGCCTTCAGTTTTGAATAAATCCCCAACAGTGTCACCAGCAAAGCACCCCCACCCCATCATGCCACCTCCTCGTCCATGCTTCACGGTTGGAACCATTCATGTAGAGACCATCCATTCACTTTTTCTGAGTCGCACAAAGACACGGTGGTTGGAACCAAATATCTCAAATTTGGACACATCAGACCAAAGCAAAGATTTCCACTAGTCTAATGTCCATTCCTTGTGTTTCTTGGCCCAAACAAATCTCTTCTGTTTGTTGCTTTTCCTTTGTAGCAGTTTTCTATCAGCTATTTAACCATAAAGGCCTGATTGGCACAGTCTCCTCTGAACAGTTGATGTAGAGATGTGTCTGCTACTAGAACTCTGTGTGGCATTGATCTGGGCTCTAATCTGTGGTGTTGTTAACTTGCAATTTCTAAGCCTGGTGACTCAGATGAACTTACCCTCAGCAGCAGAGGTGACTCTTGGTCTTCCTTTCCTGGGGCGGTCCTCATGTGAGCCAGTTTCGTAGCGCTTGATGGTTTTTGCAACTACACTTGGGAACACATTCAAAGTTTTTGCAATTTTCAGGACTCACTGACCTTCAGTTCTTAAAGTAATGATGGACTGTTGTTTCTCTTTACTTAGCGGATTGGTTCTTGCCATAATATGAACACTTGTCAAATAGGGCTGTCAGCTGTGTACCAACCTGACTTCTGTACAACACAACTGATGGTCCCAACCCCATTAAGAAGGCAAGAAATTCCACAAATGAACCCTAACAAGGCACACCTGTGAAGTGAAAACCATTTCAGGTGACTACATCATGAAGCTCATTGAGAGAATTCCAGTTTGCAGCGCTGTCAACAAAGCAAAGGGTGGCTACTTTGAGGACTCTAGAATATGAATCGTATTTCACATTTTTGTTTGCTACATAATTCCATATGTGTTCATTCATAGTTTTGATGTCTTCAGTGAGAATCTTCAATGTAAATAGTCATGAAAATAAAGAAAATCAATTAAATGACAGGGTGTGTCCAAACTTTTGACTGGTAGTGTAGGTGGTAACATCACAGATACAACTAAATTGCAGAGCGGGTTTAAATGGCCAGCAGATGGCAATAAATATCTGGGCATTCATATTCTTCAGGTACTTGCAGTTAAGTTGCTAAACCAACTCTAATTGAAGAATTATTGATAAAAGTACAAACAAGAAAGTGCGATAAGAAATGAATAAGCTATTGCTACCAAATATTTTTAGGTGTGACTTTGAATAATGCTGCACAGATTAAAGAGAGATGGGAAATTGAAATGAATTGCAACATATCACATAATATGTGGAAAGAAATATGTACTGAAGTACATTTAGTAGTAACTAATTCAAATGTATGGAGGGAATTTAAATGGAATGTAATCATGAGGTTCTTTCGGACACCTGAAATTACGGCTAAATTTGGGAAGAAGAGTTTGAAACACTTAAGAAGAGCCAAAAAAATATCTTTTACAGATACTCCTAGCAACAGCAATTAACAGCATTAGAGGAAGGTGGCTGAAGCCTGAGCCTCCAACATACAATATGTGAACTGAAAGTATCTGAAATAAAGGAAATATATCAAACAAATAACATACTCCCTGAGACAAAAAGATATATTCACTAGAAGGCAGAGCTCTGCCATGGGTATACTGCTATAGTGAGGAATCCATACACTATGAATCCAGCTACATTATCTGATATCTGATGAAAAACATCAGATATGTTCCGATATGATTCTGTATGTGTGATTTTGAATGAAACTGAAATAAAACTTAAGTCCAAAAAATAAAAATAAAAAACAGGGACTAAACTACTTCCTAAAAATATTCGTTGCTACATTGTTCATACTTGTGATCACTTCTTTTAAACATCTTTAACAAGTCAGGTTTTGAACCATATAAATTGGTACCATATTTTTTGATCTAAAATGCTAACACTTCTGTAATTTCCTTATTTCCTTCCATCTTTGCCCTGTCTTGTAATACTGGACACACTGGAGAACAGTGAAGTTTGCTGCTTTTGAGTTGTGGTTTTGTAGCCGAGTCGGTAACAAGCACACATTGCTCCATTTACTGCATGCTTTGTTAACTGCTACCACAGGTTTGTCATGCTTCTATGTTTAGTTTTAACATTATTTTTGTTTACAGTCATTGCACAGCACAAAGATGTGTTTCTTCTCAGACATTGCAAAACCTAACCACTGCCATATCAGCGAATTTACCCCAGCTTATTGTGTATGCCAGATCAAGGAGTACTGAATCTGGTAAATAAAGCTGTACATTAGCTGACCCACACAACAATGTCTGGTAGCATTTGGAGCAGGTGGAGATAATTCACCTGCAAGCGGGTCTGCCAACCACCAATCAAACCAAAAGATGAAGAAAAAGAACAACAACAACTCACTGTAATTTTGCAGTACTTGAAGTGAAGCAGAAAAATTTAGCAAATGTAGGTGTGAAAATGTTTATTCTTCATTGTGAAGTGGAGGTGAGATTTCAACTCCCACTACTCCAAAAAATGGGTCTCCCAGACATTCAGTGTTCCATAAACTAATCCATATCAAATCCATATCATTTATAATATTATATTTCGCACAGTCATTGGTAATCATTCAGTCATTGGAAATTTGGCAGCATACTGCTTTGTTTTAATTCCTTACAAGCAAATTATCATTAGTTGTGTTTGTTTTGGAAATGTCTTTGTATAGATGGTATAACAGTTACCGTTTCTCTCTGAATTTAAATTACAATTAAGGTAGTGTCTGTGAAATATATAGACATCATTCATTAATTCATTCATCTATCTTCAAAGAATATGAAATAAAGATGGGCCGTGAAGCTCTGTAATCAATCTGTCTAAAATAAATTATGAAGAAAATCTCTAGCGTGCACTGATCCTGACCAGCAGGTGGCGGTAGTGCTTCAGTAATGAGTGACCCATGACTCTTTGGCCTTGTGTTCAGTTGCAGTGGTGATGTGGTTTGCAGATCACATGACATTGTTTGGTACTGCAAATAATTTAGAGTCTATTAGATTTGCTGGATCAGAGTAGGTCATGTCAGCTTGGTCATGAGATCCACCTCAGATTGCCAGCTCTCAAACAAATTCTTCTTTTCTGTGTTCTCTGCCTGTGAGTGACTTAAAGCACTATATGTAATGTTGGATGTTCTCAGTAGTCTGTCCTAGTACTTTGTGTCTGCATATGTGATGCTGCATCAGTGTTTCTAAGAATATTCATTCTGCTACTACCTGTCACCAATGAAAGAAAAGAACAGCATCAGAAATCGGGCATATAATCCAAATGGATGGCATGTGTTGCACCACTCTCCTGATCCACCTGTTCATTTATTTTCCTTTGTTTCATTTAATAACTGCAGTCATTTATATTATTTGCATCCTATACAGCACTTGGTTATGCTAGGTAACATAGTTATTTTGTTATGTTATTTTCATGATTTCACAAGTGTAACCATGAGCATATTAGAATGGTTGTATTTAGAATAAGCCCTTCAAATCTGAAGAGGGAGGAGGTCCTCTTCCACAGAGTTGGCCATGTTGTGCCCCCATGTTTTAACAGGATCCCAGAACAAACACACACTAGAGACGGCCTTCTTTGTGTTTCTCTTGCCACTGTTCTTTCTCCTACATGGTTGGAATAGGAGGGACATGTAGTAAATGAACATTTTACAGTTGGAAAAAATGAATTTTGCCCAGGTGACATTGTTTCTAAATAGTTCTCAAAGAAACTTCCAGTTTCTTTACTTGCGATGACACGACACAAAAACAAACACTTATATTATAAATAATTCATATAAAAATGAGGGTTTCTGGAAATTTGCTGGGCACTTGTACTTTTTGCGTCAATATAGTCTTGTTTTGTGCAACACCCCATTTCCAAGAATGTTACATCAGTATACGCCAGTAATGGACCGTTCTGTTCTTCTTCCTCTTCAGACTCCTACTCTATTGCTGACTCCCAGTCCCCTGCTGTCCAACATCCACTTCTGGAGCACGCTTAGTCCAGTTGCTCCACTCAGCCCAGCCACACGACGCCAGGCGGGGGGTCACCTGTTCCAAGTCAGTGCATGAGAGTAAACATATTTTTCCCATTCTGTTTCTGTGTATTAGTATAAAGCCACCTAATGCTCTCCTTTATATTCTGTTCCAGTTTCCATCAGTCCTCACCCCTCAGTTCCAGATTCCAGTACACAGCATGGATGGGACCAACACACCTGGCCCCATCTCACCTGACCCTCAGAAAACATAGGATCAACCCGTTCCTCCCACACAAAGCATCACAGACAACCCCTCCCATCACTTCTGCTTCATCTCCCGTTGGGAGATCTCACATCCAGGACAATGATTTGGGAGCTGAGTCATCGGAATTCTCCATCACTCTGGAGCTTTGAGTTTCACTGCCAGAGAATTCATACTTCATTCAAGTGTGTGAGGGGAGGGTGAGGAGGAGTGTTGGCAGTCCAGGTTGGCTGGATGAGGGTAACGCATTCAGTTTGTGTCGTGGCATCTACGCCCTCAGGATGTTTCTCTGTATTCGTAAAAGCTGACGCCATCATCACCATTACCCTGATGCGACTTATTTTGTCTGGCTTTTCTGGAATCCTCAGTCAAACCAATCCAAAGGAGGGAAGAATTGTCATGGCAACAATGCGTGCATGCGGATTGAACCCTCAGCATCCTCATTCTGCTTCATGCTTGGACACAGAGCAGTGTGTTAGATATCTGAATCTTTCCTTTTATAAAATTTCTGTCTTATTTTGTGCAAGTGTTATTGCCCAACAAGACAGGTTTTATGCTATCAGTTCCTGACCTGTTTTCTCCTTTGCTCATTACGATCCTTTTTGTGCTCCGTCCTTAACTTTGTTAATTGGTAACGCTTTAACTGTATAATCTGCATGTTTACCTGCAGCTCTTAACCTGAACTTAAATGTCAAGCTTTGCCTCCCAAATGTTGGCCATATCCACAGAATTTTTTATCTTAATTGTCTCATCATGACACGTGGCCATAATCCAAGCTGAACCTTGTTCATGCTTCTGTGTATCAGTTTTAATGTACAGTATATTAACCGTAGAATAGGCCTCAAAGCCAGTGTGGCCTGGTCTGCCTCCAGTTGGTAAACTTTCACGTGGGAATGAAAGAAAGCGAAGCCATAACCCTCTCTGTGCATGGGTTCTGCAAGTAACAATGCCCAAATCCTGTACTATGTACTGCCCTCATGTTGTCTTTTCTAACTAAACTCTTCAATGTTAAACACCCAGACTTTGGAAGAGTTTCATACTAAATGTTTTAGTAAAATCTATCTAGGAACCATTTAAGAGAGATGTTTATTCGCTTTCTTCCCGTAAACGTAATCTACATGAGGAGATGGAGACTCCTCTTGTTTGTGGACAGTAATGTAGCTGGAGCTGGAGGGAAACTGGCTCTGTCCAAACATAACAGAAGCCTTCCAACACTGATAAAGCTCACTGATTAACATGTTTCATCTGTGCACTGGTTTATGATGGGGTAATACGCTGGACTACTTCTTAGTGAGAAGCAGTTAACAGTTCAGTGTCTACAAAAAAGACAACGTGAAAACGTTTACAAAATGAGATGTACGTTGTAACGTGTTAGTTAATGACAGATGCTTTTTGTTTGTCTGTGTCAAATCTCCAGCTACAAATTCACGATACTCACATGACTTTTGGCAAGAAAGCAAATAAATCTCAAACTATGTTTCAGTGCAGTTAGTCAAACTCCGATGTAACCTCCAGATGTTGGTGCCTACGTCCTTACTCTAGTCTGGACATCTGCATGGTCTTAGCCATCTGAAACACACTGATGAGCCAGCCATTGTGACCTACCACTGCGTAATAGGCTATTGATCATTTGTGTACCTCTAAAATGGCTCCAACATGCTGTGGCATGGGTTCTGTTAGTCCTCTGAAGGTGCTCTAGACTGTCTGCCACCTAGACACCAGGTCCTTTAACTCCTGTAAGATCCAGCACATCCCCCAGCCCTCATCAATGGGGCTCACTCCATTGTCTGGCCATATAAGAGTTGCTTAGTTGAGCATTTTTTCCCCACATCCAACCGGTTGATCATAATGTTTTGGCTCATGTGTGTACACCAACATTTTTACTGAGGGCTGCAGAAACCCTAAGCACCTTCTCCTATAGATTATCAGCCATTACGCCTAACTGATTTTAAAGCCATAAGTCTGAGACACAGACTGAAGAGGTAGATCCCACTTTGCTATGCTGTTAAATATAATAAATTGTATATCACACATGTTTACATGATACTTGGATAGAACCCACTGAAGTGTGTGTGTTTACCAAAGTGTCACTTTCTAACCCAGGGATGGATGACCAGTGAATCTTGTAAGGGGAAGACTTAATGCTTGTTTCTACTCAACTACCAGACATCTGCCCCCTCAGCCTGCAGTCCGTCACAGTGATACAAGGTGCCTTACCACAGCCAAGCCCAAGTTTCCTCTTTTAAATGTGGACGCAGTTCTGACATTGAAAAGGTGACAAAGAGAGGTGTAACAGTATATAACAGTGCGTCTGTATGCTTTTTATGCCATTTCTTTGCGTAGACCAGTCCCCAGAAACACAGGGAGTTCTTGTGCACGTTTACACTGTGGTCAGATATACCACAGTGTTTTGTTTTTTTCTGGCTGCATCATTGTACATACAGACAACAAGATGGGTTTATATGCACAGCATGTCAAATTCTATCAGGCCATGTTTTAGAGTTGGCGACCATGTCCCTTTCTGACCTGCTTTTAAATGTTTGTGGTAATAGAGCTACTCAGAAAGTATCTAAATATACAGTATATAGAAAACCTGTTTAGTATTTTTGTGTAATCTCTTTTTATTTTCCTGTACTGCCAATAGAATTTTAAGATTAATTTCTATTTTTGTAACAGCCAGATAGTTAGATGTCCACTATTTTTGGTTCTCTGATTTATTGTTTTCTTTGTGCATGTTTTTCCTCACGTTGTTTTCCTCTCGTGTATTTGGGAGGCAATGTCGGCTACTTTTTGGGAATCAAAGCCTTATGGGGGAAAATATAAATCTATGTTTTATATGTTGAGTGTTTTGATATACTGTCATGTTGATATTGTAAATGCAGATGTGGTGATGAAACGTTTGCACTTAAAATTTTGGGGTTCCTGTTGTATTGGATTCTGTCACTTTTCTATGACTCACACTTTCTCTTTGAAATGTTATTACTTATTGAGAAATATATATTTTTCCCAAAGGGAGGATGCAAGTGTGCACTTCGTATTTTATACGACAAATCAGAGCTAAAGATTCAGGGTGTAGGACTTAGAGTCCATTTGTAGAACTTGTTGACTTGACTTTTCATTATGAGGTTTTCATTGGTGTAATAATCACCCCACTGCTACAGTGACTCTAACACCTACACACTGGTCCTTTAATTCTAATCTTTTACAGTGTTTCAAGTAATCTACACAAATTTGTAATTAGGCACTACCACACAATATTTATTTATGAGAATTTATTGTAGAGCCCAATAAAATTGGAAGCCTATATTGCATTTTGCAGTAACTTTTATTAAAAAAATAAAACAAAAATAAAAAATACCCCAGAGCCCATTTAAAAGATTCCTACCATAAGTCCTCCTTAACTGTCTTTTCCATATTTCTTCATTTGTATCTTCTGATGATGTTTTTCCCTCCACTTTAAAATTGTAAAATCTTGTTTTTAAGGAAATGACACATTTCTTGCTTTGTTCTGTCCAGTTCTAAGTATGATGCTTTTTTCAAATGTTTACAAGCTACTTGTCTTAAGTGGCGTATTGACACGTGAGGGGTGAGACCAATAATAAAAGATCTCTAACCATGTCTTACTTACTCGCCTTTATGTCCACCAGGAAACCTGTGCGCACACACACATAGATCAGATTTTGAAAAATCCATTCACCTCCATATTGAAAATACTTGATTCAAAACACACTTTAATGATTACAGTCCACCAGAGCTTAAAGTGCTGAAAGATTGTTGTGTTTAAAAGTACTGGTCATTAATACAGCTGATTGTTGATCGCAGGCTTGAAAGTAGGTTACATTCTGTGTAGAACTTCTACGAAAGGAGCATAACTGAGTCGACAACGTTGAGGAAACGTGTAGGAATGTCCGTCTTCCCTGAGAGTTTTCTGTTTTAGCTGAGTCACCGTGGGATCTGTAGATCATAAGTCTCCTCTGCCTTTGGCTTTTCTTGCATGTCCATACTTTTAGATGAATCTGAAAGTTAAATAGTGTTCATTAGTAAAGACAAACACAACAGTATTGACATGCAACAAGCAAAGCAAAGCAAACACGCAGCATCCTGGTCTCACAAAGCAGTGTGCTGCTGTATTGTGACTTTTAACTTGACATTGACTCAGCATCAAAATACAGTTTATATTAGCAGCTGTTAGGGCTTGGGAAGCATTATGAATAGACTGAAGTGTGCTTCCTGTGTAGTCAGCTGTAAAATCAAGCAGAATATCTGAATTAGGCCCCAAATGTGTGCCACACTAGAACATTTCAAAGAATATTTATGTGTTCATTTAACTGTTGCGGTATTCTGCAAATGATTGCCTTCAAGGACATCACTGATCTCTAAGCTAAATTAACTTTCTAGCATTAGCCGCTGCCCCTGCAATGTGTTTGCAGGGAATGTGATAACACTGTTAGCCAAAATATTAGGAATGTTGCAGCCATGATAAAAACTGTAGTACAGTCTATAAATGCTGTAGTGAAATCTTTGGCAAATTAAGCCCTATCATCAGCTTTCCATGGGACAATAAAGTTATTGAAATTAGTAAATGTTGTAAATCACTTGAGCACACAACTCTAGTTTTGTAGTTTAAAATGGGAAAATGGAATTCAATAAATTATGTGTAGTTTGATAATGTTAATCACATTTCCATTCCAAACTGCAACATCGATTTTTCTGCAGACACATCTAATCTGAGGCAAACTTGGCCCAAAAGTCCGACCGGCGTGTGCCGAGACCCGGGATTGAACCAGAAACCTTAAGTCTTCACGACAACACTCTGACAAATGACCTATTTCAGCATGGGGGAGTGCATTATTGTAGCTACTTGGCAAAGAAGCAGAGCAAAAAAACATAAAGTTATATCTATAACCCACATCATACCAATCAAAGTACAGAGTCTCCACCTTGCATCCAGACAGTGTGTACCCAGTGGATGTGTGGATACTCTTTAACCCTCAAACACTAATGTTATAATTGGTACCTGATATAATATAGCTGATAAAAAAATACTTCTCAAAATATATTAAAGTACAACAATATAAGGTAAATTGACGTACTTTTCTTTTCAACTATAAAACTATAGGGGGGCCCTATAAAAAGGACAATTTGTGAAAAATTAGGGAATCATAGATTAATAGCTCCTTAAAAAAAACAAAAAAACAATGCAACTGGGAAATTGAACTTTGGTCCACCCATTACTGGGACATGTAAGACTTTCTGCATCACTGACCACTGTGGGAGTGATAGTCAAAAAATGGTCTTTTATGAGAGGGTATAAATGATGAGCTGACTATAAAAAATGTTTCTGACCAAATGAATTCTCTTGGAAATTACCACTAAATGATATTTATGTGGGAGAATTGCACTAAATAAGAATAACATGCAAATTCCAGCACTGCTTAGCTTGCTCTGGTATCAACAAATAAATATGCATAGCTAGTGATTGCTAAAGTAAACTACCTTTAGTTATGTTTCATTCTCTTGCTATACAAGGTTATCCAAGCCTGTGACAGGATGATAGCTGTGCACGGTATGTGGCCATAAAAATCTGGTTGCAAATTACTACAATTGTCTGATTAAATACTCAAACACTAACGATTCGACCGTATTTCTTAATGGCCTTGAGTCCCCTCTGAGAGCCTGGGTTACAAATGTAACCTTCCATTTTCTATCCTGTCAGTGTCTTCCCATTCTGCACATGACATCTGACTCACCTTGATGACACCATGTTACATCAGTTTCTGTGTACAAAGTACAAGTCTGCTGACTTTGAATGAGGAATAATCCATGCTCACCAATATGTGTAGATAAAGGCATTGTTTGCACACCAACATTACTATGTTGACACTACAAGACACTGCAAACATTTAATGCGCTACAAGGATGGGCTTAAATAGGTAGCAGTCCACTCAGTTAACCTGTCATAATACCAGGCCAACTTTGAAAGATTTAGCCTCCTGCAGTTGTCTAGTGAGAGTGGCTGGAAGTTTTCTGGTGCCAAAGTTGGAAGTTAGCATTTCTAACACCAACATTTGCACAGCCTTTTTCCATTTTAGCTTCCTGAATGATGTCCAGAGGGTTCTGAAATACAATTCTCTGTCTCTGAATGTGTCTACCTGGTGTGTGTTTACCTGGTTGCTCGTTTCTGTGGATACTCTGGACATAAAGGAGCAGCAGGAATAGGCAGAGACCGATGAAGGACGCTATTGTGCAGCACAACAGGAAGGAGTAACTGCCATGGCTATGAATCACCTGCAGGTAGTGAAACACGCACACACACACACACACACACAGTATGGGTTTGTAATCTGAAGCAGTTTTGCAAAGGGCACCATTTCCACTTCAGCTTCATTCATTCAGATATAGCTGAGAAATTGACACAATAATGAGGTGGTCACCTCCTGCAGATACCACGCACTTTTCATGGTTAGGTTATTGGGTAGTTGGTCTCATCACACTCGGAAGATAAGGTAGGGGATGGAAAGGCCAAGCTCCGTACAGGTAAGATCATCACCCACTCTGGACATGGGTCTCTTTGTCCCTGTTCACACCTAGAATTAGCATTTATGTCCACACCTATCTCAAGTGACCACCTGCTGCTTACAACTGTGTGGACAGGGTGATAAAGTTGTCTGGAATGGGAACATCGCCTGTCTGCTTTTTGCAGGTGATGTGGTCCTGTTGGTGTCAGCAAACCGTGACCTTTAACACGCACTGTGATGGTACCAACCAGACCAAAAGAACTGCACAGCGGTTGCTGTCCGGGTGCCCTCTGGTTTGGGCATGAGGATGTTTCTGAGGCGTCTCCCTTTGGAGATTTACTGAGCATAGCCAAATGGGAGGAAACCGTGAGGTAGACCCAGAATTCACTGCAGAGGTTGTATATCTCAACTAGCCTTAGAATTCCTAAAGAGGAACTAGAATAAATTGCTAGGGAGAGTGACGTCTGGAATACCACGACTACAGATTGGGCGACAGATCAGAATAAACCAGTTTTACATGTAGATATTACTTGGAGGCAAAGATAAATGTTTCAAAAAAGAAAGAAAATGGAGTACAAACACAGAAAAACACTCTGGAAGCAATGTGTTCATGAAATAATTCTTACTGATCCGACAAGCAGCTGCAGCAACATCTCTCCTGTGCTGGCACTTGTCACCAGGACTGTTGTGGCACAACCTTAAAGACACAACGGGACAGTATATAAAATTGACATTAGGGGATATATATGTGTGTGTGTGTGTGTGTATAT